>VKOC01017022.1:0-24125 GCA_009364415.1 Spea multiplicata
GTGGAGAGAGCCCTGCTCGCAAGCTTACAATCTTGAGGGAATGGGGTGACAAACATAAGGCACAGAGAAAGGGTGAGAGGTAGTGTGGTGGTTGTATCAATGATAAGGAAGTTCTAGCATCTAAGATGGTATGCTTCTCTGAAGAAGTGGGTTTTAAGATGTTTATTGAATGTTGGGAGGGAGGGTGAATGCCAAAGGTTCATTGGAAGTAGATTCCAGAGATATGGGGAAGCCCAAGTGAAATCTTTTCGCAAAAGTTTGCTTGGGTTTCAGTTGTTGTTGGGAAGATGGAGGAGTGTCCTGGGCCAGATTACACAAGCTTGTCATTAAATTAAAAAAGAACTAGGTCTACTAAATAAAATGATTGCTTCTTGCAAATTAAGATGTCTAGAATAAAATATGATTTATGTCACTAAAGGCCTGTCCAGGACTAGACAATAGATCCATTTTTGAGATAATGGAAAATGGTCACATTCTCCCTTTTGCTGATATGGCACATAAATTGAATCTGCCAAATACAGAAGTTTTCAAATATTAAAACAATTTAAATGAATGAACAATAGTGTATGGTTGTAACTTTCCACCCTTTGCAGTCTGGAATTCTCTTCACTCAGTGCTGCTCATATTCCGTTACCAATTACTAGTGGTCGCCCTTGCCACTCTGAAGCACTCAGACCTGATTTATAAACCTGCTCAGCCCTTCAGTCGGGGCCTTGACGTTAACGTTATAGAACCACCTGTTTTTGTTCCTGATCTGTTCCTGAGTTGCAGCCAGCGCCCCATAAGTGGACTCCCATGCTGAGTGCCCTACAAGTGGGCTATCTGCCGTGTGCCCTGCAAGTGGGCTTACCTGTCGTGTGTGCCCCATCCAGAGGGCTACCTGCCATGTGCGCCCCATCCAGAGGGCTACCTGCTGTGTGCGCCCCATCCAGAGGGCTTCTATCTAGAGACTTTCTATCTGTATATGTTGTTTTTTCACCATCATCTGCAATATAGCATATAAATTGGTTTACTTCCCAACTGAATAGCTCGCCTTGGCCATCCATGTATGAACTAAGATTATCATCGCCCGAAAGTGGAAGTCAAGTATATTATGGAGATCTAACCACTGTTCCCACATACTCAAGTAAACAAAGAGTTCAACTACTAACATTTGAAATAGTTTGGGGTGTCTATTTTTTTAAACATATATGTAACATAGTAACATAGTAACATAGTTCATAAGGTTGAAAAAAGACCAAAGTCCATCAAGTTCAACCTATATACATATTGTGTCCCTACTGTGTTGATCCAGAGGAAGGCAAAAAACCCTTATGAAGCAGATGCCAATTGCCCCATACCAGGGGGAAAATTCCTTCCCGACTCCAAATATGGCAATCAGAATAAATCCCTGGATCAACGTTCTGTCCTTATTAATCTAATATCCATAACTTGTAATATTATTGCTTTCAAGAAACACGTCCAGGCTCCTTTTAAACTCTTTTATTGAGTTTACCATTACCACTTCCTCTGGCAGAGAGTTCCATAGTCTCACCGCTCTTACTGTAAAGAACCCCCGTCTGTGCTGGTGTAGAAACCTTCTTTCCTCCAGCCGTAGAGGATGTCCCCTTGTTATAGATACAGTCCTGGGTATAAATAGGTCCTGGGAGTGATCTCTGTACTGCCCCCTTATATATTTATACATAGTTATTAAGTCCCCCCTAAGCTGTCTTTTTTCCAAACTAAATAACCCTAATTGTGATAATCTTTTTGGGTACTGTAGTCCTTCCATTCCCCTTATTACTCTGGTTGCCTGTCTTTGGACCCTCTCCAGCTCCACTATATCTTTCTTGTACACTGGTGCCCAGTACTGTACACAGTATTCCATGTGTGGTCTGACTAGTGACTTGTACAGTGGTAGAATTATTTCCTTGTCGTGGGCATCTATGCCCTTTTGATGCACCCCATGATTTTATTTGCCTTAGCAGCAGCTGCCTGACACTGCTTTGATTGGGTACATTGAACTGACCTGTTTCAAAGATGTCCCAAATAGGACATGGGGCAGAATAATCAGTTTAAAAAAAAAATGGTTTTGAAATAGCAAGATGCTTCTTGTACTTATTGCCCTATAAGTTGCAAAAAAAACCTAAAAACATTGAGTATTTCTAAACTCAGGACAAATATTAGAATCTACTTAGCGGGGTTTTTTTTATTAGTTTTTGTAGATGAGGAAATATTTTCCAAATAAAATTTTCTAAACAATTCAATGTTTCATTTTATTATATACTTTTTATAGTAAATAGATAATACTAAATAATACTACTTATTGAATAAAACAATATATTATTTGTGGGGTACACTAAATGAGGGAGAAGAAAATTACAGCTAAATATCAGCACTGCAGAAATTTTAAAACCATTGTCACAAAGGGTGCAAAAAATACAAAAACAGCTTTGTCCTTTAGGGGTTAAACAGCAATTAGTGCTGTTCAGGCACTGACCAAACCTGCTCTTCAGATGCTCCACCCCAGGGAACCTTACCATGGTTTGCAAACTACCAGCACTGTAGTTTGTATGCAAGCCCAGCATCTTTCTCTGGGGCAGTATTTCACTTGACACAAAGCAGGATATTATTCACCAAAAGCAGGTCTAAAATGACCCTGATTATAAGATGACCCCCCCCCCAAGATTTGACTATTACTTTAGGAAAAAAAGAAAAATCCTGAATATAAGACTACCTTATAGAATAAAAAATACTAGTAAATATTAATTCACATATAAACTATTTCTTCATAGTTAATACATGAAGAAAGAAAATGCCTGTCTTGTTTTTATTTCCTCTTATTTTCAATCTTATTTTCAAACTTGCCCCTTAGTAATGCACATTTGCCCCCCCGGCTTGCCACTCTGCCCCCATATATGCCTTACACCCCCCATATGCCCACTCAGCCTCCTTGATATGGCAATCTGCCCCCCTGATATGCCTTATACCCCCCTATATGCCACTAGGGTGACCACATGTCCGGGGCAGACTAAATCTGGGACAATGCATTATCCCGGAATCAGTCCCCACCCCAACTGAAATGCTGTCCTTTTTTTGACGCGGAGGAGAGAGAGGGGCGCCAATCGGTCACTCATGAATATGTTTTCAGCAACCGCTCGGTGTCCCTCAGTCTCGTCTGCGAGGCAACTTGCTCGGTTGCGGCATTTCATGCTGAGAGCCGAAATATGACACGCTCAGCAGTGAAGCAGCACGCACCACTGCAGAGCAGCTCTCACTGCAGGACTTCTACAAGGTAAGTGAACTACAAAGGAGGGGTAGATAGTGAGAAGGGAGGGAGAGGGGGAAGATAGTGACAAGGGTGGCAGAGGGGGGAGATAGTGAGAATGGGGGAGAGGAGGTAGATAGTGAGAAGGGGGAGAGTGGGTAGATAGTGAGAAAGGGGGTAGTAAGAATATTGAAATAAATAGTGAGAATAAGTGAGAGAATGATAAATTCATGTGTGGATGGATTGTGTGAATGAATGAGAGTATGAATTAATGTGTAGATGAATTGTCTGAATAAATGAGATAATTAATGAATTTGTGACAATGCATTAATGAATATGTGTAAATGCTTTGTGTGAATGAGTGAGAGAATAAATGATTGTGTGAATTAATTATGTGAATGAAAGTGTGAAAGCTATGCTATTTTTGTCAGGAACCACTTTTTCGCTGCCTGAAGCATGTTTTTTTTTTTATACCTGGGCTTTAAATTTGCTACCACTAGTGGCTACCCTCCGCCTTCTGGAGCACTCAGAACTCATTACTAGGATCAGGTGTGCCTTGTTACCTGGGTTGAGCCCTAGTCAATACATCCAGCTGGGCCTTGTTACCTGGATTACCCTGCCTTTATGAACCTGCCCTGCCCTTCAGTCAGGGCCTTTGTATTAAAGTCTATGGACCTTCCTGCTGTGGCTCTGCACCTGTACTGTTCCTGGTTCCCTGCTTTGTGTTCTGATCAAGTGTATTCCCTGCTTTGTGTCCTGATCAAGTGAACTCCCTTCTTTGTGTCCTTCCAAGTGGACTCCCTGCTTTGTGTCCTTCCAAGTGGATTCCCTGCTTTGTGTCCTTCCAAGTAGATTTCCTGCTTTGTGTCCTCCAAGTGGATTCCCTGCTTTGTGTCCTTCCAAGTGGATTCCTTGCTTTGTGACCTTCCAAGCGGGCTGTGTGCCTTTCGTGCCCTTCCAAGCGGGCTCCCTGCCAAAAGACGTATTACCGGTATTTTATTTTGCCATACGTCCGGTTTCTTGCTTAGACTGTACTACTCTTATTTGCTGGTCTTGTTATATACATAAAATACACTACATTACCTGGATTTCTGCTTGTGGTGTCTTTGTTTGCATAATCATGCACCGTGAGTTACAGACTGAACCCCAAGTATTGGCTCCTACCCGACCTGATCACCCGAGTCCTGACAATTTTTCCATACATTGTTTATGTATACCTGCACATACAGGGTTTGTATGTCTTATTTAGTTGATTAATACTTGCATCTATACCTTTAGTGCTGAGTTTACATGTGATTTCCAGTTGATCTATACCTGCAATGCTGAGTTTGTGTGTTCTGTTGATCTATACGTGCAATGCTATGTTTCCATGTATTATTTTTGTATACCTGCAAATACAGGATTTGTATGTCTGATTCTGTTTATTTGATCTATACCTTCAGTGCTGAGTTCACATGTGAATTTCAATTGATCTATACATGCAAACCTCTCACAGTCTTCTCCTAATCTGCAGTCAGCGTGGCAATTTGTTTGGGTGCAGAGAGGGAGTAATTGCATGCTAGGGAACGTGGAGCAGGGCCCAAGCAGATGGCAGCATGGTCTAATATTAATACTGTATTTGCTCGATTATACGACAAGGTTATATTTGGAGCAAATGCCCTGAAAAATACCCCTCATCTTATATTCAAGGTCGTCTTATAATCAGACCTCAAATAGAGGTCTGACTACAAGACTAAAATCTATATCCCCCGCAACGCAGGGGGACCTGGATCCTCCTCTCTGGCAGCCGGTGCAATGCGCGCAAACATCCTCTGCTGCTGCTGGCACTTCTGCCAGGGTTACTATGACAGAGCGCCGGCGTCATATGACCTTCCGGTGCTGTACCATAGAAGCCCCGACAGCAGCGGAGGTTGTCTGTGCGCATGGCGCAAACCTCCACCAGCTGCCCCACTAGACACCAGGGAGTCTGAAGCACAGGGGAGAAGTTTAGGGATGCATCGGTAAGTTGGGGGGGGGTAAAAGGCATATCAGGGAGGCAGAGTGGCATATATGGGGTATAAGGCATATCTGGGGGCAGAGTGGCATATCAGGGATCATTAAAGAATGAAAACTAACTGCCAGTTCAGCTGTCTTTACTTCAGAGAGATAAGTACATATTATGTAGTTAAAAATGCATGTCTAATGCATATACAGTGAAGGAAAAATGTGATCCCCTGCTAATTTTGTATGTTTTGTCACTGTCAAAGACATGATCAGTCTATAATTTTAATGGTAGGTTTATTTGAACAGTGAGAGATTGGATTTTTTAGTTGTTATACTTACACATTTCAAATAAGTTATAAATTGATTTGCATTTAACAAATAAGTATTTGATCCCCTATCAATCAGCAAGATGTCTGGCTCCCACGTGTCTTTTATACAGGTAACAAACTGATATTAGGAACACTCTCTTAAAGGGAGGTGGAAACATTGTACTTTGGGGAACAGGACAACTTCACAGTATCAAAGGGACGATGGATGGGGCCATGTACCGTCAAATCTTGGGTGAGAAATTTGACTTATGAGAAATTAAACAATATTATTGAGTGGGGAATTTTAACACTAGGTTAGGGTTTTCATGCTGCTAAGATGCTTGGTGAGCTAGTAGTAGTTAGTCTAAGTTTCGTTAGTGACGAAGTTTAACCTTTATTAATTTTATTTTCATTTGTTAATAAGAGGGTTTGGTGGCTGTTAAATCAATATGTTTATTTGGTTAGTCCTGATTTAGATGTTTTGTCCAGTGCAAAAAAAAGTATGTTTAGCTAGGACGTACACCACGTACCATAACCACTCACAGGCGAAGATAATAACACTGATCATCTTGTTAACATGGCACTTGTCGTGGGTGGGATATAGCAGGCAGCAAATGAACGTTTTGGCCTCAAAGTTGATGTGTTAGAAGCAGAGAAAATGTGCAAGCATAAGGATCTGAGCGATTTTGACAAGGGACAAATAGCAATGGCTAGGCGATTGGGCCAGACGTCTCTAAAACTGCAGCTCTTGTGGTCCAAGAAAAGCGGTGAGCCGGCGACAGGGTAATGGCCAAGACTCATTGATGCATGTGGGAGGGCAACAGCTGTCCTGTGTGGTCAAATTCAAAAAGACAAGCTACTCTAGCTAAAAAAGCTGGAAAAGTTAATGCTGGTTCTGATAAAAAGATGTATGGGGCAGTCAGGGTGCCCATGCTGACCCCTGTCCACTGCCGAAATCGTGTACAATGGGCATGTGAGCATAAGAACTAGGCCACAGAGCAATGGAAGAAAGTGGCCTTGTTTGATGTATCATGTTTTCTTTTACATCACGTGGATGCCCAGGTGCGTGTACGTCGCTTATCTAGAGAACATATGGCATCAGGATGCATCCATGAAGGGCCCACCTTGCAACTTACATGACTTAAAGGATCTGTTGCTAACATCTTGGTGCCTAGTACCACAGCACACCTTCAGAGGTCTTGTGGAGTTCTTGCCTCAAAGGGTTAGGGGTGTTTTAGCAGCAAAAGGGGGACCTGCACAATATTAGGCAGGTAGCCATAATGTTATATACAAACAAATATAATGTTATATACATAAAAAGTACCACAATTCTGTCTCTCTATTAGAATCACAAGGCAACATCCCAATTAGACTGCTCAGTGTGAACAGAGCTTGATTCCCAATAATTATTTACGAAAAATATATTTTTCACAGACTTAAGGGAACCGTAAGCAAAATAAATAAAATATCAATTGCTTAAACAAAAACAACCCGGCACACGTTTCGCTGAGATATCGATCATCTTCGTCAGGGGTATTGATTTAATTAATTTTTTTAATTATTAAGTTAGAAGTGTAGAAAAGTTACCTTTATATAAAATTAAATGTAACCGCCAATTTATAACTGTGGGTCTTCTTGACAAAATATGTAAACGTCTACCTAAAGTTAAAGGGGTTAACATTTCCTTGTATAATGTAGGCTTTGGTTGTAACAAATGCGAATCATTCCAAAGTATAGAAATAATTTAATGCATAAAATTCAATGCATAACATAAAAAGATTGTCACAACTACAAAAGTAAACATGGATTACAAGTTTGATGATTTGTGATCCATATTGCCAAGTATTTGATGCTGGATAAGTCATCATTCAGCACCAAAAGACAGCAGCAGACTTCTGCTTTTGAGGTTGAAATGTTGTTTTTTTGTCTCAATAAATCTGCCTGACGTTGGAACTCTTGAGTGCCTGGAGCCTTTATTTATCTACTGGATTTACTGGGGAGCTGGCCCTTCCTGGCACGGTTAAGCACCTGGGTTCCCTAGCAGTGTGCAGATTCCTCATTCTGGTAATTCTTGTACTGCTAAGTCTTGAGATGTAGACTCTGTGGGCAGCAAAGCACAGTAATACACTCCAGAGTCAGACACTGTGACATCAGAAATCATGAGGTAGAAGGATTTATTCTCCTTATTCAATTCAGATGAATACTTTGTACCAGGTTCCTCCTTGTCATTAGCATAGGTGTTTTTTTTCAAAATATATTGTAATGACTTTTCCGACTTGTGAAAATACCAGAACAAAACTGCATTGCTATACGTTGTTTCGTATATACAATCAAGCTGAACTTGACTTCCCTCTGCACTTTTTTTTTTAGGTTGTGTTTGGATAATAGAGTCTGATACGGAGTACCCTTTGATGAAAAAAAAGTGAAATTACATAATGAAATGGCAAGACACAATGTATTTTTACAGTTCAACATACGCAGAAATGATCATTAAGTACAATCTTGAATATCACTATACTATACACAGGGGTTATATAACAAAAACACCAATGAAATCCTGACAGAAAGCTAAACTAGAGTTTAAAAATTCAATAAAAATAGTTTTTTACCTAATGAAATGATCCAGAGTACTACATCCAACAGTAGCTTCATTTTAGAGGCAGAAGGTTTTGACTGGTTTAGTATGTGTTAAACAAATGAGAATCATTCTACATGACCCTCCCCAACTTCCTGAATATTTTAACGAGGCAGTTTATAAATTCACGTGCACTGAGATGCTTATCTGAATTCGTTTTTTTGAGAAAATTACAGCAAAATCCTTCATGTTTGCAAAAGGTGAGATATAAGGTTTCTGTTGAATTTACCAATGTAGAATGAGGAGATATGAAATTGCAATTCGATAAATTGCTATTCTGTGTAGCTGTAAATAAAGACTGTCCTTAGTGACTCTTTGGGTCACAGATCTTTGGTGTGTCCCATCAATCAATGGCCTAATCTAATCACCATATAATAACTAAGTAACCCTAACCTTAACATCTAACTGTGCCTAACACTATCTCTATCTACAAACTGTACCCCATTATTACCCTTTATACAATATCATAATCCCTAACCTAACTGCGAGATATAATTGCTATTTTTTTTTAAATAGCTAAAAGGTTGTGCAGTGAATATTCTTGAATAATGGCATCTGATTTCAATTCAGACTTAGAATACAACACAGATTTCAATTCACCTTGTCTAGTTGGCGCTGTTTGGGGCCTACCATCAAAACCAGGTATATCAGTAAAAAACATGGTTTGTGTGAAAGACAAAAAGGAAAAATGAGTGACTTCTGTTAGAAAATCCTTAAAGCTTTCCATAAATATAGTGTACACAGTTTAATCCCCACAAACCCAGGCTACAGCCTAGGCAAACAAGAAGATACCACAATACAACCGGGAACAGTGAAATCAGCACCACCTACTGACGGAACAATACTTAACGCATAAACTGCATACACAATAGTTGTTGCAACAGAAAACATGAACATAGTATTCTAACACCCTTACTCACCAACTACGTCTTATGTTTCCATTTTGGAGCTTAGTTCAACAAATCTGTTTCTTGTAAGTGACTTTTTGTTCAACCAAGTCATGAATATAATGATTACATCAATATGTTTTGGTTCTTGCATTGATCATCATACTGTTTGCAATTCTAATGGATCTTTGATTGTCCTCATATAAGAAGCTGGGACATTGGTTCTCCACGATTTTCAAGCAACTGACGCAACCAAACAACTTCTTGACAGGCATTGACAGTAGATATATATTCTGCTTCTGTTGCAGACAGTTTCAGACTCAAGTCTTTCTTTTGTTTGACATACCTTATAACCAGGATGCAGACCCTTTGACGTGCCTCACTTTCGAGTCTACAGGGGAGCGACATGGAAACTTCGATGTCTGTCAATAGATACGCTGTGTGCATGGGAATGCTTGCGTCTTTGGCTTTGGTCATGCCAAACTACTGAATGCTGAAATGCTCAATTTCAGGCCTCAGGTTCAGCATGAAGGTGGCATCCTCTGTGTGCTGCATGTTGATTGTCCCCTCCTTCACTGTGCCACATCTCTCTTTTCCTCCCTGATGTATTCAAGTATAGCTCAAATACACAACAGATGGAAACAAAGCATTACAGGTATATATCAACCGAATAAGTTGAACAAACCCTGTATTTGCAAGCATTAATAAGTAACACATGAAACATAGCATTGCAGGCAGAAAGAAACTAAATAACACACAAACCCAGCCTTGCCGATATAGATTACAGGTCATACACTCCAAAGGACCACAGGGCCTTCCCAGCACACATATTGCATCCACAGGACCTGCCCAGCACCCAGATTGGATGCATAGCCATCTTGGCTCCAAACAGCCTCCCTTTTCCATCTATGCCCCAAACAGACTCCCTGTGCTATCTATGCCCCATGTGACATAATGTGACCATGCTGCATTTCTGTTTCCCCTGGGAGGTACAAGAGAGCAACAGAGAGGTAAACTACCGGCCAATGCAGAAGAAGTGGGCCCGGCTGCAGTTATGACCCCTGCAATTATGGCTGCTGCAGGCTCAAGGGGCAGCAGCCAGAATTGAAAGGGCCCCTTTTTCCCTGCTTTCAATACTGCCATGTTTTAATATACACATGGGTCAGCTTTGTTAATTTTTAAGTTATACGCTTGAGCTGATTGCTTAAGTCTATATAGTGATTTTTGTAGTTTGCACATAAGGTGTTTTTTTTCACATATCCTTCTAGTTGTGTCATATATATTTCCTCTTTGATTTCACCATTAAGAAAGGCTATCATGGTATGATGTTTCACTATCATACTCTATACTGTCATCAGTGTTCTGAAAGTAGCCTTTTGCAACTAAACGTGCTTTGTACCTACAGACTTTGCCTTCAAAGTCCCATTTGACTTCCCATTTACATCCAATTGCACATTTACCTTGAGGTAGCTCTGAAAGTGTCTATGTCTTCAGTTCACTAAGAGATGTTATTTCCTCATCAGAAGCTCTAATCCACATTTGCTTCTCATTGGGTTGTAGTCTTTGCATCTAATCCCATGGCTCTGGCTGAAGTGCCACACAAGCAATATAAGACAGACATTTGGCTGGTGTACTTTAATTACTTCTGGTGGATTTCCTAATTGAAGCCACTTGTGGCTCAGTTTCTTCTCTTTCAGCATTTTCATTGTCAGCGTAAATTTAATTTATGTGTCACTTTGTTCTTTGTCTTCGTGTAGCACTGATATGGAGTTTCTCTCAGTCGGAACAGTTTGTGTCAGTCCATGTAATTTTGAACACACACGAATATGTTCACACACTTCTGCTGACTCTTATATCTTGGTATAGAATACGTAATCCCTCAATCATGAGACTTTGAGAGATAGGACATTCTCCTACTCCAATAATTCCTGATATACCGTGGTGGTTTTTGCTGCTTTTCTTTGATTAAGTTGAGGTAAGGAATTTTTGTCATTGGTCATGTGAATCATAGCTCCTGAATCAATACACCATTAATTCAAAGACAAGATAACACTTTTGGATTGAAAAACGTATTCAATTTCAGCTGTTTTTCCTCCATACTTTTGGCCTTCTGCAATTTACCTTGTTGCATTGTAGCTTTCCTTAATCTGCCTTTAAGTGACCTGATTTTCTTCACACAAAGCAAACACATGTTTCTAGCTGTATATTGCTGTTTTTATTCCTATTTATATGGCTTTAATGCAAATTTTGTACTAGAGGCACTTTCACAGTTAATGTTTTTTCTTTCACATATTCTGATGTCAGTTCGTCAACACGAGAGTCTTTTTTTTTCGTGTCCTATACCTCTCAGTCATTTAATAATTTCCAATGTATGCCTTATATAATCCTGCATATCCTGGTATAACTATTTAATTAAATACAATTTATTGCTGAGATTAGATCTTCCATGCGTCTTGTGTAGCTCTTCCCACGTTTCTTTAGCAGTTTCACCATTCCATATATATATATATTATTTAATCATCGCCTAAGCAAAGCTAGATGTCTTTAAGGTATGAGAGCTGTTTAACAGCAAACGGTTGTAACTAAATCAATGTACTTTTAGATGAAGTGAGAAAAAAGCCCGAGAGTTAAAAAGGAGGTGTCCTGGATTGGACGGTTGGTTAAACGTCAGACTCCAAGGCATCCAAAGGTGTGGAGGATGCAAACCTTGTACTAAGATAGCGAGAAAACAATTATGTTTTAAATCTAGTTTCACAGGGAAATAATTAAAAATCGTTCTCTTTTTTTCTTCTGTTTTGTGGGAAACTACGAATGTGGAGCTAATTATTCCAGGAGTGTGCTTTTTGGATAGACTAACCAATTTGTGGATTTGTTTATGAACTATTTTTGGAACTATCTTTAATCCTTGAATTAATTATTCTGTTATTTACTGAATATCCTTCTAATTGGACTTCTTTGAACTTGAGTATTTAACTATCATATCTGTATTTATATATTTATATTTTCTACATTTTTATATATGTTTATATGTATTTTTATATTTATTCACATATGGATATAATTTTTTTGGTAATGTTTATTATTGGAACTTATAAGAATCAAGTAGCTTTAGATTAGTGCAGGATGTTTTTCTCTTGTACTTTGCCCATGACAGGCAATACTGCTGAATAACATGGGAATTGTAGACTGGGGTAGTTGTGACTAATCTTTACCACCAGCTATTGTAAACCAACGTTCTCATGTTGTGCAGGTACATGCTGGTCTGTTAGCTACTACTAACATGGTCATATACTTTTTCCTATTAATCGGTAACTTACATTTTCCTCCAAGCAGGAAACCCCCTTCTGAGCAATGGGGAGGAGATAAGGAGGTATTAGAGTGGGAGAGAGGAGAGGTGGGAAGGATATTTTACCCCCCCCCTTGAAAAAGCCTGCATAAACCCATGTACATTACTGTAAAGGTTTAAGGCTGCAATGCAGTAAAGTAAGAATGCATTAAAAATAGACATGTTAATAGTTAATTTGTATCATTTAAGAAAGTTCAAAGTAGATGAACAGAAGAGAACCACCTGTTACGTATAAACCAGCATCAGTTCTTCTAAGCATACTTGCAAAAGACAAGACAAGAGTTGCTGAAGACAGTTTCATGTCAAATACCATTGCAAGACTGAGCACAACAACTGAACACAAGGTAGTTATACTGCACCAGTAAGGTATCTCCCAGACAAAAATTTTTATTCTAGACAAATAGACCAAAACTGATTTGGGCAAATTTTTCGGTTCCTTTTTTTCCCATTTGCTTTGTATCCCCTGCAGCTAAGCTCCTCCCTGACTTCCTTGCCTAAATTGTGATAATTGGTAGACTAAAGATTAAAAAATAATCTTCATAAAATAGGTTTAAAAAATGGTTATAATGGAATATATAACCGCTATAAATAACATATATTGATCATTTTATACTTATGTTGGTGCAATGAGCCAAGGGTTATCCTTGTGTTCCATGTATAATGTGCAAACAACCTAAACACACAACTCTGTGTTAACACCATAGTCTTTTTGTACAGAGCAGCCTGCGAACTTAAACACTGTGGGTCTCAGAGCACAATAATATACCCCAGAATCAGACACTGTAACATCAGAAATCCTCAGGTAGATAGATTTGTCCACTTTGTTCATTCGAGATGCATAGTTTGTATTAAGCTCTTTCTCTTCGTTTATATATGCAGCTCTCAGCAAGATAAACTTAAGAGGTTTTAAGGGTTGTTGGATATACCAGAAGAGATATGGATCACTATATGTTGTTTCATAAGAGCAATTTATAGTAATATGCTCCCCGATCAAAGATGACATTTCAGAAGGTGTTTGAATTACACTGTCAGCTTTGGAATATCCTGCAAATATAGAAATTATACAAAGAATTAAGTAAAAACTAATTAAAGGCAGATTAATCATCTTTTATCTATAATTATATAAATATGAAACTATCATTAAAAGAAGTAGGAAAGTAGGAAAAATTATAGCTAAAAAGATTTGTATACATATCACATCAAATAATTTCAAATGCCTATACAAAGTAAATTCATATGCTCATTCCTCTTACCCAATGAAATGATGTAATAATAAACAGCATACAGCAACAGCCACATGTTTTACGCAGAAGGATTTGGTTGAAAGGTAGGGTTGAGAAGAGATTACAATTGTTGAAATAGGGGATGAGCCAATCAGAGGGTGACTATAAGACAAGCATTGCCCACAATAAAATTACACACAATCTTTCAGCATTGAACCTGCCATCAGTATAGAACTTAAGTAATGTGATGTGCATACAGATTTTGAAATAACAGAACACATACTGAAGAGTTGGGTACTTTAAGTCCTTAAAGATTTGGTGCAACCATAGGAAGGCTGAAAAGATTCATCCCAGAGTACAACCAAATGACCCAGTAATATAGAGGCCCAAAATCACACACAAACAAAGCCCTGTCACACCTCTTCACTGAGAAGAAACTGCACAGGGAACTCCTAAGAGGTTCTAGCCCAGGTGTGAATGCTGCCTAAACATCCCCGTAATACCCTCATTACGGTATTTGGAATTGCACAAAAGTAAAATTATGGAAAAGACAAAAGTCTCTGGTATTGGCTCTAAAATTTTCAATGAGCAGCAAAATGGCAGCTTCTACAGTAATATTATGTAAAAAAAAAAAGAAATAAAGCCTGATTCTAAAAATAATCATAAACAACCTGGATAGTGGAACTTACGTTTTAAATATACTGAATAAAGAATTTGCATCAGTCAAAAGAAAAGAAAATCATTACTTCTTTAGTGCAAACATGTTTTACATTGGGTTTGGCTGCCATCTAGGGTCTCTTCCTTGCATGAGCGAAATAATGATACTATTCCATTTAGTTTTAAAAATACAAAGATATTTGTAACGGGTTCACCAAGAGAGCTGTAGTAACTCCCAGAGATCACCCACATGTATCCTCCTGTCGTCCCCGGAATCACTTCCAGCACCAGCCAGCATGCGCACCTTGGAACCCTGCTATGTGTACCCAATAAGTAGACACAACTACCTTGAACTGAGTACAGCAGGAATGAACAGTTTATTGTAAAACATAGACTGATATAGCCACAGAACTTAATTAACATAAATTAACAGATACATGCATACAGCCCAACCTTTAATCCCCAATCAGCAATCCTATTGATGGGATTAATTAAACAATGGAGTTCCTGCCTGTTTGGCAGCCAGGCTGGAGCCATCTCCGACTACCTTGGGGCCTTGTATGACAGGTCATTCTGTCACAATATTCAATAGCACATAGTGTACAAATGGAATAATAAGATTATTTTGAAGCTGTTGTGAAAATGATTTTACTAGAAATTACCAATACATCAAACATGGCAAGACGTTTATATTAGACATTTATATGTCTATCCTTTGTGCATTTGGATTCCTGCAATTTTTAGTGTAGTGCCAAATTCATTAATGCTATGAATGTCTGAAAACGAAGAGGGACCCCAATGAAACAAATGAAAACTGAGCAGAGAGCACAACATTTTTGTTTGCTTGGAAATGTAGCTGCTGTGGCCTCTCCCAAAGTGGCCTTCTTATAAGTGGCTATGTAAGAGTTACATTGGACTATCCAGACATCCATCCCTCATCTTCATGCGTTCATCCATCCTCTGGCAATCACTAATGTCCGCCATATCTCATTCTCTTACAGGTATGAATATTCCTGCTGTTACCCCTGTTTTCCACCTGGTATGAATATCCCATATTTCATTTGAACCCCTCATCTCCTGCTTTTACCTCTGTTTTCCACCTGGTGTGAATATCCCATATTTCATTTGAACCCCTCATCTCCTGCTGTTCCCCTGCTTTCACCTGGTTATGAATATCACATATTTAATTTGAACCCCTCATCTCCTGCTTTTACCTCTGTTTTCCACCTGGTATATCTGTATCCTGCCTGTCTCCATACCCCGCTGCTATCAAAAGGTTAAATGTGGTGCCCTCTAGTCTAGCTTAATTGCATTTGTTAGCCAAGGTGTGAAACATCTACCTCCTGTATGCAATCACCTTATCTGACCACTTGTGAGGAAGCCCTATATATTCCTAGACCTCACTTGGAAACAAGCTTGCTTGGAAATGTAGCTGCTGTGGCCTCTCCAAGTGGCCTCCTTATAAGTGGCTATGTAAGAGTTACACTGGAGTTAAATGGGAGGGAAACGACATAGCAGGTACCACTGCAGAAAGCGACTACAACACCATCGGAACCAGATCAACTCACCTCCATCCAAGCAGTCCTCTCCTATTGTCTCACTTCCCCCTTAACCACTGACTAGATTGTAAGCTCGCAAGAGCAGGGCCAGTTTGTTATTGTGTGTGTTTTTGTATGTGAAATTGTTCTACTGACTGTAACAGCACTGCGGAATCTGCCGTTGCTTTATAAATAAATGTAACGTAATGTTTGCATTTTTCCTTTTTACTCTCACTTACATTCTCTCACACTCTCTCTCTCAATGTCTTCCAATGTTTTCCGCCAACCACTTCCGTGTCCATGTCTCCTTTTCCACAGCTCAGCTTCTTGTCTTTTTTCTTTCTCCTGTCCTCTGTATTATTTCTTGTTTTGCTTCTCCGTGCTATCTGCTCAGTTAACGTGGCCTCCTGGATCAATTCCGCAACAGGACATAACCTTCGCTCACATGACTGTGACAACTTCCCCAAAAAATTCTATGTTTTTGGTTTATGTGCACAAGTCTGGTACTTGTACCAGCAGATCATATATCATTCTTATTTGATAGCCAGAAAGCAGGGATTCAAGAGATTTTTATACAACTTCCTAATCATCAGAATTTCCAGATTCAGTATTTTGGCAGGACTTTTATGGCCAATGTTTCTCTTGACTTTAATCAGTACAGTATAACAAACGGCTCATCCAACATGTTTGTTAAAATGCTATAATATACTTTAATAACAACAAAAATAATAAGGAACTATTCCACAAAAAAATCTGATCGACTCCTAATTGCAGACTTATATTATAGTCAATTAATGATTAAATGCATCCTTCAACCAGGAAGAATATACAGTATACACACTCAAGCACAGTCAGTGACCCTTTTGTGATTGTAGTTTATTTGGCATCAGATGATGACTTCAATTCTTTGTTGATTTGCATTTTTTTCTAACAAAATTTATTTTGTTGGTTAACAATATGAATGTGTCGGTTTCAATATTCCTCTGTTCATCTGATGTTGCTTGTTCCATTGGGCCCAAATATACAAGCACTTCTCACAGTGGAAAAGTCTGGTCACAAGTGGTCTTCATAGAAGACATATGGCCATACTTCCAATGTGGAAATAAGGCCAAGTGACGCAACTATTCACAAAAACACAGGAATTAAGGTGCAATAAATTGCACCAGGTGCTCTGGACTGTTGAGTCAAAAGTTGAAATATTTGACAGTAGCAGATGTGGTAACTTGTCTTGTCCCCATAAACAAAGGAAATAGGTTAAGGTGGGCGTTCTTAGAATCCTTCCCTCCCACAGTTCACTAAAGGAAGTGATGAAACAGGATGTGATGTCAAATGAAGGGTATATAATATAATGCCACACATGAACTCCTTCAGTTCTTTTCCTTTTCCTCCATGGTGGATGTGGTAAGAGTCAGCTCCCAGCAGTGAGCTATTATCGGATCTGGAGGCTTAACAGTGAGATCAAATTATGTTGAAGGGAATTGTTATATGTATAGAGAGATAAAAGGGGGTTGTTGTCCTGTGGGGTTTGGCTATGCGTGTGTATATGAGATAAATGTGTTTGCTGTGTTGTTACTTTATAATAAATACCTTTGAACGCAGAGGAACCTTTGTGAAATATATTTTGATATTTGGTTTAAACACCACATTTGGCAACCACGAATTTCAGACTTCTACAAAGGGTATTTATGAGGAAATAACATATTAATAGACATTCAGATATAGCTTTTGGGGGTAAAAAACAAAAAAAAAAATCATGCTACTTGCCTTTCTTGTTCTTTGGGTTTACAAAATAGAGTATTAAGTCTTAGTATTGTATAACATTATTGTTTTGTACATTACATGTTTTAACTATTTTTAAGTTAAGTAGTAAGTATTTACATATTAATTTTATTGTGACGAGGTGATTGTTTTGAGTAACAATATAGGTTATTTTGCATTTCAATGTATTAGTTCAAACATATCAGCTTAGGTCTTCATGCTACTTGCTTTTGTGTATGAATGTGCCAGTCCAGGCTTCCATTTTGAAAAGACCAGACACATTTGTTTTTGAATTATCCTAGTTCGGGCCTAGATTTTACCGACCATCCAGGCCTATATTTTTTCTACTGGCTTTTTACTTGGTCTTTGGTATTTGTAAAGTACATGTTTTCATTACTTTCAAGCTAATTAGCAAGTGTTATATCGTATTCATCTCCAGGGCTAGTGAGTTTGTGTCTTTTCCAGGGGCCAAATATTTTTCATCAGAAGTACGCGAGTACGTTAGGAAGTACATTCAGAAACATGATGGTCCATATGAGCTTCCAGAGCCAGTAAACCCAAGCTGTGATAGAGAGGATAGATTAATGGATATACTAACACAAGTGGTGAATAACAAAATGTATAGTACAAAGAAAAGGAAATGTTTGGTCACACAAGCTGTTGTAACCACAATAGGGGGCCTAGCAGATATAGTAATAGAATTACGGCAGCATAGTTTAGAAGCAACAAATAAAATGGAGGAAGCCATGAATAGGGATTGTTTAAAAACAGCAGCTTTGAGAACAACTACAATTGTTACAGAACTAGAAAAAGAATTTAAGAGAAATAGAAGAGCAGAAGGATGCTTATGGAATAAAAATAACAGAACTTCAAAACATAATTTTAGATTTAATAAATAGAACAATGTTATAAGGGAGATAGGAATAAGTCAGGGATAAGTCAGGGTAGTCCCAAATTGTATCCAGACCTGAGTTTGTTCATGGCACAAAACAAAGAATCAGTGCAAAAAATAAATCAAAGTGGCAAAGAGTTCTTCTGTTCCTCTATTCCACAAATAAATACCATACCACAAGCACCAGTTATTATATCCGAATTATTCAATGCCAGGCAAACACCAAAAGGATTTTCTATGCAGACTCGACCCATGACTGTGGCAGATAAAGACAATTTTCAGAAGCGGTGGGGAAGTATGCCAACTAACAACTTTAATAATTTTACACATTGGTTCATGAGGGGAGCAGAAAGAGCTAACAAAGGAGGCCTCAACTTAGAGGAATGGACAGAACTTTTAGAATATGCTATGGGCCCCATGGCTTGTAGACTATTGGGGTTTAATCAAAGTGTGTCTGACCAGGCAGGCAGAATTGCTGCAACACATTTCTATCTACTCACTATTGAGAAAGAAATAGCTAATATCTCCATGAGAGCCACAGACGGCCCTAGAGAGGTAGCTCAAAGAATATTTTTCTGGTGGACATTACGTCAACCACAACAACCCCTGGTCTTGGGGTCACCAGAACACATAGCTAAAGTAATGGAAGCCCTTCCCAGGGAGTGTCAATAATTTGTCAGGCTTTTTGACCCAACGCCAACAGACTTAGAAATGGTACTAATAAGAGCAGATAAGTGGTGGATCAAGCATCCTTTCACAGAGCAACCCTGTTTCTTCTGTGAAAAAAAGTCTGGTAGAGATATAGATGGTAATTGGAGAAACAGGAGGTGGGATGGATCTCAGAACAAGAGGGATAATGAGAATTGGAGACAAAAACAAGATTTTGATAAAAGATTGGGAGATTCGCAGAGGGACCAGAGGAACAGAGATGGTAGCAAGTGGAGGACTAATCAAGAGGGGGAGAGAAGTGGGAACATACGATATTGGGAGCTCAGAAGACAAAAGGATAGGGTAGAAGAAGAAAATGACATACTTAAAAAAGGATAGCTGAGTCAGAGAGGAAGTTGAAGGAATGTGATGGCAAGATGTAATATAGTGTAATCAAAGAAGAACAGAATAAGAGTCACAATGACTAGTTCCAGCCCCTGCACCACAGTATCTCATTCATGCAGCTCATTTAACCATGGATGAGACAGGTCGGCATACCATTTATACAGTCATTGCAGGGGTAGGAAAAAATATGTTGGTAGATACTGGAGCAGCCGTTACAATGACCAACAGAGTCGTAAATGGGGATTGTTCGGTATGTATTGTGGGAGTCCACAGGAGGTCAGAGCGGGCCCAATTGAGGTGGAAGTTGGGGGGAAAAACATTACAAGTAGAAGCAATAGTGGGTTGGCCAGAAGAAATATTGGGAATCGAAGCTTTAAACAAAGGAAATTTTATTGTAGAGCTTGCCAATTTATGTTTGTGGAAGACAGAAAAAGTGGAAACAGACAGAAGGGGCTGTGTGCCCAATGCCATATATTGTCTCTCCAATAAAAAGTCTGGGGGGAAAACAATTTGAAGCTAGAACAACAACCAGAATGGTTGCAGAAGCTAGTCCAAGACATACCAGTTTGGGCTGCAGATAAATTGTGGAAGGATGAAAGGGATGGTCTTGTTGGAAGGAGATGACCCACAATGGCAAAGGCAATATCCAGTCCCAAGGGAATCAGTGGCACCAATCACTGAGATGATAGAAATGCTGGAAAGACGTGGACTTAAGTCTGGAAATGGGTATGCATGCAATTCACCTTGTTGGCCTGTGAGAAAAGCTGTATTAAAAGGGAATGAAGATGGAAAAACAGCCTCATCATGGAGACTTACCATTGATTACAGGGCTGTGAACAAACTTGCAAAAAGAATGGCTCCTGTTGTTTCTGTTTATTGTGAAATGATGTCCAATATTTCAATATTATTACAATGCATAATGGAAGCTGGACTTAAGCTAAATGGGGCTAAGGCACAATTGGCATGCCAAAGAGTCAATTTCTTAGGAGTCACCATATCAGGAGATGGACGATCAATTGATCACGATAGGGCAAAAGTAATTGCTCAATTACCCATTCCCACAGACCGCACAGCACTCCAATCATTGCTTGGAATAATGGGATTTTGTCGTGAATTTACCCCACGATATGCACAACTGGCAAAACCCCTTTATGAAATTCCCAGAGCACAGAATTGGGACTGGACAGAGGAACACTCTCTGGCAGTACATGAATTGAGAACCAAACTGGGGAGTGCACAAACTCTGGCATCTCCAGACCATGAAAGGGAATTACGATTATACCCAATTACAATGTCAGACTCACATGGAGCAGTCATGTTGGGGGGACATACAGAAAGTCCAGTCGGCTTTGGATGTCAGATGTCTGCTGTAGAGCTGAAATTCGGATGGTGTGAGAGATTGATTTTAGCAGCATACTGGGCTATAAAAGGAAAAGCTCACGAATGCCAAATTCATCCTGAACCAACATGCCATGTGGTGTTCAAAGATGCCACTCATCTTGCAATGACCTTTATTCAATTGTTTGTTTTATTAATTCTTGGGGGGTTTGGGTATTTGTTTCTGGTTTTGTTGTTCTTTCTCTCAAGTTGTTCCTGCAGGGCAAAGCAAAGCTGTATAAGGATGAAGACGTGCTTCACAGAGTGGACTGGAGTAGGGAGACGAAAAAAACCTGGATACACTTGCAGCCCTTTTGGGAGGAGTCGGAACTGGATTGGGAGTATGGAATTCAACAGATATCATCGGACTTAACAGTAGGATAAACATACCATGAAAATAGGTGGGGTAGCTGACTCCCTTATAGTGAGTAGACTGACAGACAATGTAGATGACATACAAGTGGGCAAGACAACTCAATGCAACAAGGATTATTATGTCATTGAAAAGAAAAGGAGTGGACATCACTGAGGAGAACCTTAAATACACCTATATTGAAGGCCCCGGTCAATGGATGCCAGATGGATTACAATGTGGGACAATAGGACTAATGTTGGCAATTCCACGTTGGGAGTGGCAAGCAGAACAGCTGAACTTTATACATAGCATTGGCACTATAAGTGATGGAATCTATAAGCAACACTTCCCATCCAAAAGACTGGCAACCATTTCAGGATTGGAGCTGGATGAAAGTTGTTGCAGGAAATATCAACATCGATGACTGTGCAATTGTGTTTGGGGAAAAGGTGCAAATACAGATTGGACAAATTGAAATGACTAAAAAGGATGTTGAGCATCCCTGGTGGGGAATCCTTACAAATGTAGAGACACATCCAATTATATGAACTCTGTCACTAGTTTTGTGTGGCAATGAAACAGATGAGGAAGAAACTTACAAAGGGGATATAGAACAATGGGTTTTAATTTTAATTTTTTTATTATTCTCTTTCTTCCTTCTGTCAAACATATACATCCTTCAGTAAAGTTTTACACTGCAAAGCCTTATTTACACACTCACCTAAGCTCTATTAATATGTGAACTGACAGCCATAAGAAAGTACAGGAGAACTTATGTCGCTGAGGGAACTATTCCGGAAGGACGGTGGGTTGAATTTTTCCTGTATATCAGGTTTTCGCTCCCACTGGGTTTTCCTGTACTAGAGGGATAACTACAAAATTGAGCAACATAGAGGAAGAAAAGTGGGGGAATGTGGTAACTTGTCTTGTCCCCATAAACAAAGGGAATAGGTTAAGGTGGGAGTTCTTAGAATCCTTCCCTCCCACAGTTCACTAAAGGAAGTGATGAAACAGGATGTGACATCAAATGAAGGGTATATAATATAATACCACACATGGACTCCTTCAGTTCTTTCTTCCTTTTCCTCCATGGTGGATGTGGTGAGAGTCAGCTCCCAGCTGTGAGCTATTATCGGATCTGGAGGCTTTACCTTGGGTGAGATCAAATTGTGTTGAAGGGAATTGCTATATGTATAGAGAGAGAGATAAAAGGGGGTTGTTGTCCTGTGGGGTTTGGCTATTCGTGTGGATAAGATAAATGTGTTTGCTGTGTTGTTACCTTATAATAAATACCTTTGAATGTAGACGAACCTTTGTGAGATATATTTTTAGATTTGGTTTAAACACCACAACCACTGTCAGTTTTGAATGCTTAAAAGTAGCTTTTCTGCACTGCCCATTCAAGCAATTGTGACATCATCGCCATTGTAACAGCATCAGCAATTGGTTACATTCAAGAGCCGGCATACCAAGAAACATGCTCCTTGGATCCCAAGCAATTGTGACATCATGCCCCCTGTGACACTGTAAACAATATGTCACACTGCAGCTACTGCTCTCATTTAGAGCTGTTGCTCGAAGAAGAAACATATCCTGTGATGCCTCGTTTCATCCCTTTTTTTAGTTCAATAAAAAAGACTCAGAGCCTTAAACAACAAGTTGGTTACATGCTGAATCTCCGTTCCAACCATGTCTATTAAATGAAAACACCCATTCTGTCTTTTCCCAGCATCTATGCTTCATCTATGCTGAAATGTGGTCTTCTAAATGGTTGGTGGCTTTTGTAGCAGAAGATGTCCAAAATATAAGACCATGTCCCTGCTTGGAGGTTTCTGTCCCGAGAGAGATTTCAAATGACTTGATCATTCGTGATCAAGCTTAAATAAACTATCTTCCTTTATCTTGTTGATTCCCTTTAAGTATTTAAATGTTTCTATCATATCCCCGTATATATATATATGTAACCCTTTTTCCTTTCCCTTGGAAAATAGGGTCAGGATCAGCAACAATCCCTGTTGCTTCTTGGCGTTGATATGGCTCCTGAGCCTCCGCAATGAGTGTGGGAGATTGGGACATATTTGAATTCTGCATTCAGTGCCTCCACTCAGTGATTTATTTAGATACAGGAAATTCACTCACTGAGAAGTGGCCCTGCAATAGTACTAATAAGTATACAATAACTGATAAATAATTTAAACCTATTTTACTGTAATATAGAGGAACAGATGCATACAGTAACAGTGTTCACAGGAAATAAAGATTTGTCCTGAGAGTGGCAGTTCACAGTAACTGTGTGTTCAACCCAGTGCCGAAATACATATATATATATTGTTAAAATACATAAACCCAATAGCCCACCCAAAGCTGGATAATTGCCCACCCAGGAGCTCCAGTAAATGGTGTTGGTGCACGTTGGGGCCCTGGTAGATATACAGCAATATCCTTTGTGTAATGAGGATGTTACTTCCCTGGTCTGATGTCCTCAGATGGAGCCTGGATACAGTCCTTGCTAATTGCATGAAGGCTTGAGAGCAGATTCTCTGTAGAGATGAATTTGCTGGAAGACCTTAAGCTGCAGCTCTGGTTTGTATCAAGCAACCTCTTGGCAAAACAGATCAGGATTTGGTCCTTCACTTGCTAGTTAGTCACTTGGTCTTGCTGGATGGGGAATAGATGCCTTAACTCATCCTAAGATGGCGTCTCTTCTTTTTCTGTCAGGTTCTGCTACACCCCCTTCTGGATAGTTCTCAGAGGCTAGAGCCACACCCACAATAAGTATAGTGTCCTCAGAAGTCCAAATATTGTAAACAGCATTCACATATTATAAAAGTAAAAAAAAACAATTAAAATAATGGACTACATATAT
>VKOC01017023.1:0-14512 GCA_009364415.1 Spea multiplicata
CTGACATGATGGCATGCCTCGATGACATCATAGGTTAACGATATGGAGCAGCCAACTGGTAGCTCTGCAGCTGACGTGGAAGTACATGTTCCTTGATGCCCAATGACCACTTGGGTAGGCGCTGTCTCTTGTTTTCAGTTTCCACTTGGGTAGGCAGTTTGGACCATGGCAGAGTTAAGATTAAGTACAACAAGACTTGCCGACTCCAGGCTATAGTGGTGCTTGTTCTTAATTTCAGTTGATCTGAGATTCTGTGTTTTTTGTCTTTTGACTCAAGATGAAGTCTGACTTTTGTACAGAATTGTTAGACTTCTTCATGCAAAAATGTTTTCTGTAACAAGGGTAAAGTTCACTTTTCAGTACATTTCATTGTAAGTTTGTTGCATAAAAATAAATATTGTCTGTTTGCTTGCTTTTCTCTGTTTTAAACATTTTGGGGTTTATTCACTAAAGGAAGAGTTGATTTTTCGTTCTTGTCTTCACTATACCTAATGAAATGACAACGCCAGGGTGCTTCTGCTGCAGGAAGAACTTGGCTGCCCCTGTATATTAAATGGTTAAATCAATGAGAGTTCTTAATTCGCCTCATCTATTTAAATTATGTATTATGTGGGACCAGCTCACCCATTCTAACGGGAGAAACCTTCCAGAGCTAGCCCTTTACAATAAATAATAAAGTGAGGAAGTGGAAACCGCAACTTTGCCTTTAGTGGATATTATAAAACTGTTGACGTGAGAGCTTAAATTAAACAGTTAAAAAAAGTAATAGTAAATAGCTTTGCGGATCACATTGCTCTGTCGGGGTTTTACCAGGGATGCCGGGCAGCCTGGGCAACTTGTCCTCTGCCTCACATCTAAATGGCCAGTGATATCCAGACACAATCAAAGTAACCTGATTTATATATCTGCATACCTTTTTTTTTTTATATATTTTCTGCATACCTTTTAATTAAAACCATTAAGACTGGGAATTGGTGGTTGTAGGTTGCAGACAGTTTTATTAATAGATATCTAGCTAAGTAAAGATGGTTTATTTTATTGTATTCTTACTACTCACCTTCTAGTTTTCTAATTCCCCCTTCTACGGTATCCATTTGAAGAACATAGTCCCATTGACACAGTGGTGTCATTTTAGTTAATTGTTGGCCCAGGGTGTGATGATCCATTAATTGTATATTCGTTACAATGCCTGCTCTCCATGCTTGTTGATAAAACTTGCTAGGGTCCCTAGAACTAAACTCGTTAAGGTTTCGAGTATGGAAGTCCTTTTGAGTATCCAAACTTGACGCTAACTTGGTTGTGATAATGTACCTGGGTCCAAAGCCCCAATCAGGGCCAAAAGGAAGACATGAACAGACATTCCAGCTGAGATGGTGGCACATGAGCCAAAGTTTTAGCCACCATTTAACAAACACATCCCATGAAGATCATGGAATTGGGCCATTATGGTCTTTGTAGTCTCACCACAGCTACTAAAAGCAGCCGACATTAACTAGCCGTGACTATTCGTGATTGAGTAAGAAACACGCCGTACCTATGTTAGTCTAACTTATGTCACGCCAGCAACTTTTAATAAGCAGAACTAAAGTGATTACTTCTCTTCTGTTTCGTGCTGATGTCATTCTGCATAGTGATTTTTGTTTCTGAGTACTTATACAAGTTATAGGGATTTGCCCTAGAGGACACACAATTCCTTTAGTTTATGGATCTGGGACTGCAAAATATAACGCTGTTAGAAAATCATACTTGATCATTTTTTTTCTTCTTTTTCATGTCTTGTTCAATAGCGTTTCTGTGTTGCGTTATGTACCTTTTTTATTTCAAATGTTGCTTTAGGGAGACAGAATGTTTAGTAAGTGTTCATATCTGTTAAGCCAGCAGTTTCCATATGTCCATAACATGCACTAACATGAAAATGTTTTTTTTTTTCTTTGTGCATAATTATGTATACACGTACATGAAATTAGTTTTTTTTTTTCTATTAGCATCTTTTTATTCTTCTGCTAGCTGGTAAACAGGGACATAAGTAATCCCGTTGGCACATGTGATAGCCAGAAAGATCTATCAACAAATGGTGAAGATAAGACCCAGTCCTTTGAAGTCTGCATGAAAACACTCCCCATGGTGCCTAGTGAAATGAATCCAGTGAGATGAGCTAAACTGCATGCGTTTAATGTTTTTTAAAGGAAATGAACAACAGTTACCAAAAAATGCTTTATTAATGTTTAATGTAACATTTCATAATATCGCCTACAAGTCTATTAGTCGGAGATGCATCTGTGAGAATGTAGCCAGAAAATTCTTCTTCTCCTCTTCTTTTTTTTCTTTTTTCCTCCCTTTGGAAATCCAGAATGCAAACAAAGTTGAGCTACCCTCCCCATGACCTAATCTGTGATGAATGGAAATGAAGGAGGTTGGGAGAACCCCCGATCCATAACCCCTTTTTGCATAAAGCCTTTCTTCCATCACATATGTAACTGACACCCCCCCCCCTCAGTATCCCAATGCTACTGCTCATTTTGTGCGTGTTTTTGTAATTACGTGTATTATAAATGTCACATCTACTAAATGTGATTATGTTAAGTGTAACGTAAAAAAAGGTTTTCTGTCTATTACGATTGTGCAGATGTTTGAAGAGTATTGGTCATTACTTTTGTGTGCTTGTTTTTAGTGTGAGATTTATAATCCCTGAAAGGTTTATTGCGGTAGAACACATGGTGGCCATATTGGTCTGAAGGCCAATTTTCCCCCATGAATGATGTCAGGCCCTGGTGTGCTGCACCTGGCAGTCTGCAGGGAGTACGCTTGGTATGGCCGGTGTGTACTTGGCCACTGCTGACTGCCAGACATCTCAAAACACAAATTAAATGTCACTCATATTTCAAGACGTGAAGGGTTAAGATCATGTGTTCATGCAAATGAATGCTTTTCTGACTTTCTTTTGATGCCCAATCTAATATCATTGATTTAACACTGAGCTTATTCTTTAGACCCAGATCTAAATATGTTTGTAAAAGGTATTGCACTTAATTTTTAAGAGGGGGAAAAAGGAGTAAAAGCGGAATAATTTGATGTTCCACCTAAAACGATGATCCAAATGGTTTTCTTGAAGCTGTGACTCAGACATAATGTGGCATGGCTTATTCTAGAACTATAATTAAATGTGTTGTGAAGATGCCTAATAAGACCGACTTGTTTTTAGCTTCATCTGAATGCAATATTGTTATATATAATTACATTCTGTTAATTCCCTTTTTAAATCAACTCTTCTGGAGGTGTCAGGCAAGAGATCTTCAGACGTGTGGTGGCCTGTTGTTACAAAATGGTTCATTTTAATACCTCACGAATATGCGTATTTGTTGGGATGCCAATGGCCTATATGGAAACGAATACAATCCAAGAAATGTCAGCCTGGTGAAATTCTTTATCTTAAAAGCTTAAAGAGAATGTCAGATATTGCTGTGCTGTCCATAACTGGCAATAACCGTTCTTCTGAAGGCGAATATTCTATAATTACTTTCTGCTCATACATTAAATATTTTTTTGATGCAATTTAACGATTTCAATACCAGCGATGAGTTATAAACTTTTTTTTTTTGTAACGCTGGCTTTAAAGGACAAAATGGTTTCTGATCTCAAATGTTGTTATACTCTAATGAAAGCTTTTGTATAGTGTGGGTGTAACGTATCTCGTGGGCACAAAGAAATCAGTGTTTCTGTCCCGACATGCACCTTCAAAATGTAGTAAATTGGTGGGTATGGATAGTGAGCTTAAACTGGAGAAATGTAATTTTATTTTTTAGGCCCTGGTCTGTTTTGTAGGAGTGCGAATGCCTTCTACCTGTCTGTACAGATCCTAGCATGTCTCTGAGGAAGACAGACAGACAGATGGATGCTTGAGATTAATAGGAGGTCTGTTTATACATGTGAGGGTCGACCAAACACGGTGACTGAAAAGGGCCTACGTGCAAGTTTCTTTAGCCTTCAAAATGTGTTCAAAGCATAGTGGCATCGACAGGGTGCTAGTTTTTATATGAGTACCTTGGAGAAATGGGGACTTTTGGCACTTTTTGTAGACATTTCAGTAAATTATCACATACAGAAAAACAACTATGTAGATGGTATGCGCATGTAATGTGGTGATAGCAGCTAACACCTACCTACACGGCATCTTCATGCAACGGATGCAGCTGAGATAGCCAAACAAGGTTTTCGCTACCGTGTTGGCTACCAATATATAAGCAATATATGGCCGTATAGTGTGTCGGAACCCCAATATTTGTGCCTTAGGTGTTTTTATGATATTCACTAGGTATGCACTGAATTCTTGCTTTGTTTTGAACACACTGAATTATGGAGCAACATAGTCTAAGTGTGACCTTCATCTCCCTCCAACTCGCCTAGAGGAACTGTAGCTCTAATTTGCTTGGTGTATTAAGTGTGTTGGATTCTATTGCTCTTTAGATGTCTGCACACCTCTAATAGACCGTGCCAGAGAAATCTTAAGAAAGCTTTGAGGCTTTCATAGCCAAAGCAGACAGACTCCTATCCTAAAAAGCCAGAACCGGACCTTTTTAAAATGTGAACTCTCGCTTTTGTATAACTACATTAATTAAGCTACCCATCACTTGTGCCATTTTGCTTTTATTTTATTTATTTATTTATTTTAAAAGTATCTGCAACTTAACTAGGGAATGAAAGTAATTTAATATGGTGGGAGGGGGAAATAATCATGTATATTTTGAAAAACAAAATTATTTCCGTCAATGGCAATTCACATGTTACATCATATAAGGCCATCTCTATAGTTAAAGGGATACTAGGTAAGCCTCTGTGTGCCCTTCTAGGTTCTTCTGGTAACGTGTAGCTGGAGGTTGCCTTCATTCCACAATGACAGCCTCCTTCCCTATCTGTCCTAGGGGAGTCAAACAACAATACAATGGCTGTTGGACATATAGATGCCACACTGTGGCCCCCTGAGGGATTTGTAGGTCCTGGGTAGCTGCCTTAAATCCTCTTTATTTGAATTTAGAAGTACACATAGATTAAATTAGTCTACTAAACTGTACAATTTGTTCCAAAATGTGTCAGGAAGACTTTGGCTTACTCTGTCAATTTATCATTGGATGTGGGATAGGAATGGTGAGAGATACATGTATGTTTTAGTAATAAGTTACAGGACTTATGATGTGTTAAACAAATAAAGACAAACATAGCCTACAAAACATTCTAGAGCATTTCATGCCTTGATGGCTACAGCTAGGGTGCTGATGGCAAAAAAGGAGAAGGGATTCCGTCCAGCCACCAATAATGTAAACAAGTGCTACTTCTTCGGATTGAGAGTGTGACATTCATACTTTGGTAGTACTACGTGTCAGTTGTCTTTACCATGCTTAACTGGAGAGATACTTGTAGATGAACAGGCTGAGCAAGCTTTGTGACCTTGAATGCTGTTATCTAGGAGTTTATCTAAATTGGGTGTTGGCTTATGGCAAGCCCTTATCGTTTCTGGAAGAAGGAACGCCCTAGGTCATTCCATTCTTTTTACACTATACATATTTGATTCATCTTCCTAACTGGTGGAGTATAACTTGAGGGTTGTAGATCACAAAACCATACAAAAATCCATCCAATTTTTCATATCAAAACCTGTCTGGTTTAGCCATTTGCACGTGTCCCAGCTCTGTTAGCCCAGTTCCCTTGCCCAGAGGAAATTAGCCTCGCATTTCAGTTCTAGATCGCCAGATGAGCGGGAATAGAGATTTTTCTTTTTTAAAGTGAGCTAAAATATGAGACTCCACTAAGCTGGGACTCTCCGGCAGACGGGCAACTTAAGTGCTGTCTGGGTAATAGTCTGGCTTTTTGTTTATGATTCCCCGAAGTATGCCTAAAGTGTTTTGAACTGCATCAACAGGCAACAAATGCATATTTTTATTGGGTATTTGTGTGTGAATTGTTCTCTAATGACTTTTGAACATAACGACCGTGTTAATCCTTAAAGGATTTCTTCGAAAATTAAGCAAATACTATTTTTTGAGCTATGCTTTCACACCAGGCTTGCATTGGTCAAAGTTCACACAAGACAAATGCCCAAGGGCAAATTCTGCAGTTGACTATTTTCTAACTACAAAGAGCATTTCATCCTATGTTCTGTCATCTGCTCAGTTTTAAATGCCCAGCTTAAAGGTCCACGTAGTAATTGCCTTTATATAAAACAAAACAAAAACACACATCTACCAAGTTCATCTGGCCCTCCTGCTTACAATCTAGTCTAATTGTTATGCTACATACTACTTGTCGCGTCCTGTTTGCCCATTCAGCGTTGCGGAATATGCAGCTATACAAAGCTTATAAAATTACGTGTGAAGGCCCTAGCGCTGTCCTCCAGGATATGGTGGATATTTCTCAGACCGCATCATTAACCTGCAGTTCCCACATCGCTGGGTTTCGTGCGATCCCGATGACCATGGACTTCCATTTACGCTTTCCATGCTACACCAGTATCTGCTAATGCATGTAAATCTTGCTTTTTACGGTTGTGTATTTACCGTTAAGGGTATCTGTGGTCTAGGGCAGTTTTGTAGAGCTGCGTACATCGTTGCCACAATCTTTGACACATTTAGTTAAAGATCAGGTTGCTGGAAAGGTTGGCTCCAACTTAAAAAAAAAAAATTAAAAAAATCAATATGCTGTTCCAGTGTAAACCGGCTTGTCGCATAGCATTCATGCTGTGCAAAATGTGTGTGTAACCCTCCATTATCTTGGTTGTTTTCATGGTCCAAGAATCACAGTTTATTTTAGGGCACACTCTGCAATGTGAGTTTAATTTTTAACATTAGAAGACATCCATTGTGTTCTTTAAAACGATCGGTTATATGAATTTTCCATTTATAGACTATTAATACAATAGATAAAATGGTTGGTAAATGTAGTGGTTATTGTGTGTGCTACTGAACTGCTGTGTAATAAGTGATCACTATAAAGGTTGATGGATGTTTCGTCCAATTTCTTTTTTGTTGGGAAGGGGGGGGGGCAATCAGCCCCGTCAAAGATAAATTTAAGGTCTTAGATTAAATAACCTTGCAATCTCCCTGACTACGTAAAGGGACGCTCCAAAAACGTATGGTATATGATGCAATATGATAGCAAAATATCACATTTTGCAGAATTCCATAAAACCTTCCAGTTTTTCTACATAGTTGGGCTAGTCTAACCACATATTTGGGGGGGGGAGTGTTAGATTTCGGGTTCAGGTGCAACTCTCACAAGTTTTCTATTTCTATTAAAATTTTACGTAGTGTGGTATAATATTGTATTTATGGTTTTATATTTATATACTTCTGAAATATTTGAAAGGTAAGGTGTATGATAAAAAAAAAAAAAGGCATGAAGACTTTAGGAACGTTCCTGATGCGATTTGTGAGTAAAATACATTTAAAAACATTTGTATGTTTTTAATTTCAATAATTTTACTTGTGTCTATATGTTTTGTAACATAGTTTGATATTTATTTTTAACAAGTTATGTATAACCCATAATTCAACTTTTTTGTTTTCTCGTACAACACTTTAGGGTCACTAGGAGCATTTTTTTTAATACATAGGCACATCCATTTTTTATTTGACTATTCACCAGATATATGATTTGCGTACTGTTTTGTTTGTATGCTACTTTAAATGGCATGTTGTGGCCTCCTGGTAATTACCACCTTAATAACGATATCTCTGCAGGTTACAACCAGTTGATGATGCAACCTTGTGTTGTAAGGATTTCTTCAAAGGGTGTATGCTGTTTGTATTTTATGCAAGGTGCCTTTTAACTGTGTTTGTGTATCCTACATGCCCTTTTCTGGATGAGTGAAGGGTACGAACAATCCAGTATGAGCTCTTCACGTGTACCTTTATTCTTTCCTTTATTTGTTTAGTGTATATGTTGATTTATGTGTGTGTGTGCGCAAATGATGAAAAACAGTTGAAGCTTTTTTATGCCTGTCTACCGTTTTAAGGTTATAATAAATCTGTATCGATGTACCTAGTAAGCATGGCTTCTGACTGTAGCGGTTTGAATTACGATATATACTCATTTATATCTAATGGCGTAATTGATGATTGTATTTACCAATTCTCTCATCAATCTCTCCCTTTTCCATATACTTCATTTTGCCACCTCTGTTTTATATTGTATATTATTAGTGTCCAAATTACTTGTCTGCCATCTAAACCCAGCCATATACCTATCTATAATATGTATATTCATACAGTCCATTCATTCATACATATTTTTTGAAGCGTATATTGGATGGGCTCTATCTAGGTAAATTGTGATGCAGTAACAAATTATGACATCATTTTTATACCACCCTGTATATAATACCTACTTCTTTCTGTAAGCAGCGTTACTTAGTGAGTTTACATGAGTAATGTGTTCTTGTCTTTCCTCATCACACATGCCACTCCTTGTGTGAAATGAGACGTGTGAGTTTCTCAGACGAATGAAACCTGTATTTCTGGTTTCGGAGTGAGGGCTGATGCAGTGTTGGCATACACAGTCCCTGAAAGAAGGAATGTACTTCTTGATGTGATCTGTTGAAATGATCTGCCCCTGCTATTTTGATCAATATGATCACATTGAATATTTTAGTTTTTATATATCTTAATTACTGTTGATGGATTTGTTAAGTAATGCACCTAAAGGCTGTCCTAATCCTCAGTTTAGTATAGGCAGGAAAAAGAGGGCAGTATCTGTCATCCTACTATTTATTGCCACAGGTACTTGCGCAGACTCACACTGCATATCCGGTTCAACGTTACAGGCTGCCCTGAAACTTTGTTTTAACATACCTTGTTTTCTGGGGGGGTGTGTGTGTGTTTATGTATTATATATCCATATTAAGCAAGCACACAGGACTTGTGTAATATGAAGTAATTTATTAAGTTCAACAGAACATCATCGACGTGTTTGTGTTTTGTTTGTTTGTTTTTAATTAATTGTGGGTCTTCCCAGAAGCAGCTCTTTGATACTCTACATGTGGCTAAAAGAATTGAAGAAAAATGGAAGCATAAACTACATAAGCAATAACTACAAGAATGTTAACATCAAATCTCAGTCATTTATTTAAGTGGTCAAGGGAAGGTTTACTTGAAACAGGATTCAAAAACTGGAGCTCTGAAGCTGCAGCTTCCTACCTCCTCTATGGCAATTCTTATCACTGGCTAGTGGCCCTTAAAAAATAAATATATATATTTTACCGGATAAATCATACGTTTCCTGATGCCATGGATCCATTAAAATGTCTTTGTATTAGTTCCAAATTCTCCAGCACATGAATACATCGTCTGTTTGATCGAGAGTTGGCTGTGTTTACATAGTCCATTTGTTCTAGAATCTGAGAGAGAGAAAAAGAGCTTACAGTAAAACCATAATGCATCCACTATATGTCACTTATTGTTAGTAATCTGATAAGGAGATGGCATTAAAACCAGACCTGTACTGGATCGAACACGAATCAATAGATGACTATACGAGATCTCTCCTTGGACAAAAGCAAAAGTAAATCTTGAGTTTTATTGTTAGGTCAACACTTTTGTTAATGGCTGTGATCTATATGTAACACAGTAGGACTTTATGAAAAAACAATTCTTCCAAAAACTGTTTCTTGATGTTTTTATGCACAATATTGTAACTTTTGTAGAACATTGAAACATTCTGAGATCCTAGAAAAGAGGAGAGGCGAGAGGGACTGTTAGGAGGTATGGATTTTTAGAGGAAGGTGTACCGTAATTGCTTTTGTGTATGTGAATGAATGTCACTATGTATTTAACATGAACACAGCGGCAAAACATTGGAGATGTTCATGTTTTTTAATTTTGTTTAAATGGTAGACTGCACAATTTTATTTCTAGATCGAAAACAATAAAAGTATATATTTTATAAGGTCTCCCCTTCGAACATCCACAGCTGTTTGAAAAGGAAAAATCACATGTACGAAAAAGCCATAACTGAATTTAGCACTCAAAGCCATCCATAATATTTAAAATTCTGGTCGTTAAAATAATTAAGTTATATTTTCTGCCTCTACCAGAGCCTTAATCAGGGCTTTTTTTTTTTTTGCAAATGCCATACTATTTTTCCTTAATTTTCCATGATGCCCAGGCTCGGATGGCATTAGAGTTCTTCTAACGCTACCTTTTCTGCTATTATTTATTATTGTTTTTAGTAGAATGCCTCTGGTGGTAGGATTTGGTTACAATTGTGCAGATCCCGTGTGAAGCTATAATCTCAAGTACCTGGGAAAAGTTTCATTTTTGAGAATGATACTTGATGGCATGATACAAAATGTCACAACTTATATCAATGACGAAAAAGGAAATAATAAAACCATGTTGAAGGTTTAATATCGAAATAATTTGACTTGTTAACATTATGTTTGCAAACTACTGTTGTACATATCCCATGTTACAGCACGTTTGGATAATGGGAGTTGTAGTCTGTACAGCTGTGTAGTGCCTGTATAGCCTACCAGCGTCGCACCGTAACATTGTCCTCTCTATGTATTTGTGTAACGCAGACAGGAACGTATGAACTGATAAGAGAAAAATCTTGTCGAATACCATTATACGTTACTCGTGTGCTACGTGGATCCAGTAGCTTTTAATGCTTGATTGATACCTGTGTATTATTACTATAGATTATTATTCATATTGGCATCACGTAAGTGCACTAGAAATTCCACATAACACAACTTTTTACCATGTGCTGTAGTTAAAATAACACTGAGTTTGTATAGGTTGTACTGTAACAGAGATGAACAAGTATTTTGGATAATCATTATTAGTACAACACACACACACATATATATATATATATATTTTTTATTTTTTTATTTTCCCGTGAAAAAAATAAATAAATTAAAAAAATAAATAATAAATATATATATTTATTTATTTATTTTTATTTATTTATTTTCACTGAAAAGTTATGTTTAGTGCCCCAGTGAAGCACCTACATTTTTGTAATAAATATAAATAATGTCCGCATTAACTGGGACATCACATCCCTTCTTCCTTCTGGATAATTCAATATCCCGACAGGCAGCACCACCAGGTGTTATAAGCATGAGCTTGCAGGTGCTATACATGCATAGGCATAACCGGCTTCAGAAACATTCTTCCTTAGGCGGTTTACTGAGAGATGCTAGTTGGTTTTTCTATAATTAAAAAAAAAAAAAAAGTGTTTCTAAGTTCACCTCACCTGGAGCAAAATAAAATAATTTATGCCAATTTAGACACGTCTTCTAAGATGTATACACAGATGTATGTAACCATAGATAAGGAATTTCTGATTCCTTATCTATGGTTACGCGTGGAAGCACTCCGCAGAGCATTACGAGATAAGCTAAAGAAACTATCCTGTCATGGAAAAAATACCTTTTGAGTAAATTAATTTGGTTATTCCTAAAGGTGTGAAGTAGACAGTTCTTTAAATCTAGAAGAAAATACATTTATTTTTATTCTGATTGGTAGTCTATTCTAGGAGTGATTTGATTTGGTTGTGTTTTGATACCCATTAAGAGTTTTGATGTCTCCACAGCATGGTCTGTAGAATCTGCTTAGATGGTAGCCGCCTTCTTCTCTTTAGTTTCCTTCTTTGACTTCCATCAGACCATAATGCAGCAGTGCTGTACAATTGGCAAACCGCACATGACGAGTAGTACATCACATAACAATCAGAGATTAATTCAATGAGGGAATTTAAATATGTGTAGGGTTGGCATAAGGCATGTTCAAGACGATGTCAAGGGTTTACAGCAGGAAGATGGAGAGATGGGCCAAAAGGTCTTATCTGCTTTAAGTCTCTGGGGTACTATATGTTCAAACCCAAATGGACATTCAACTATCTGTATAAATATATTGCTTAGGTATTCCTAATGAACGCTGCGTGCCTCGCAGTTACTGCTTTACTAGCTGGCCTGTTTAGTAACGTGTGGGGTTTGTTATTTTTGTGCTTGTAGGCATCTCGGATCTAAATCATACTCTGAAATTACCTGTTTGATTTTTATCTATGTTCGCATTGGAAAAAGACAACAAAAAGCAGAGTTACTGTTTTATAAAAGTGATTATATGTGTGCAGGGTTATCAAATGGACACATTGTACCAGGGTGGCGCATGTTCTGTGCGAGTATGTGACCAGCGTGTCCTTGTGGGATTTGGCTCGAAGTTGTCCATAATGTTTAGTTTTTGCAGTGCAGGAACCTGATTTTTCTTTTTTTTCCCCATTGTAGATGAACGTGAGGCTGTTCAAAAGAAAACTTTTACAAAATGGGTCAATTCTCACCTGGCAAGGGTGACATGTCGGATTTCTGATCTTTATAATGACTTACGGGATGGACGGATGCTGATCAGACTGTTGGAAGTGCTGTCTGGCGAGCAGCTGGTAAGTATAAAAGTGAAAATACCAAACAGGGATTTATTGTCGGTGTTTTGGATCTGTGTTACATTGGAGGTTTACTAATTACCTATATACCCTTTCCTTTCACTGCTCTTCTAATTTGAGGTCCCCGTCTACAATTGTCTGAATTAGTGGCGAGGGTTGAGGGAGAAGACGGTGTTTGTATTGAAGTAAAATGTTTTCTTAAAGAATGCTGCTCAAGAAAAAATTATTTTGTTAAATATCAAACAATTTTTTATACCTTCTGTTATTGATTCATAGAACATATAAGCGAGATGAACTACAGAGGAGCAAAGTTATGTGTCCCAACTGCTTTCGGTTTTGGTTATATTATTGGATCTGAATCCTTAATATTGCTTTATTTCTATTTTCTTTAAACCTTACAGCCCAAACCCACTAAGGGCCGCATGCGCATCCACTGCCTGGAAAATGTAGACAAAGCCCTGCAATTCTTGAAGGAGCAGAAGGTCCACCTGGAGAACATGGGGTCACATGACATTGTGGATGGCAACCACAGACTGACTTTAGGATTGATCTGGACAATAATCCTCAGGTTCCAGGTAAGCACAATAATCATATTTGTAACATGCCAACATTTAGCGGTTACAGTAGTCTTCAATGGGTGACATACTTCATACAATTGCATGTTTTGCTTGAATTAACTGCAAGTGGCAGCTGCAAAACTTGAAGTAAATGAGACTTCCTTCGAGTGAGGTTGAATAATTGTGAATCAAGTAAATGTGCTCTACTATCCATGTGTTGTAAAGGACTGTACCTGCTTCAGATGGAGCAGGAGAAAGTGATAGAGTACCTTTGTCTCCTATTTAACAAAAATATAAGGCTGCTGTAAAATACACTGGAAATTATGCATAATATACATTAATTTAGACAAAGAGTCCCATTATTAGTTTTAATAGCTTCAAGCAAAACACTCAGTACCATGGGATGGCAGTCCTTGTTTTAGATATTGTTTTGTCGGTCAGGATATTGTACAGATCTAATTTTAGTAATCAAGATGTCCCTTTTATTTCTCATGCTGGTGCTTAAATTGTGTTACATAAGGTTGAATTAAAGACCTAAGTCCATCTAGTTCAACGTATCCACGGTGTTCCTAATTGTACTGACCTAAATACAGGCAAAAAAAAAACCATTTTAATCACATTCCAATTTTGCTCAAGAGAGAGCAAAGTCCTTCATAACTCCACGGGCAGCCAGAATAATCCATCGATCAACAAGTTTCAAACCTAAATTCCCTTTCTTTTCAAAACGCGATGCAGTTTGCTATTAAAAGCAGCCACCTGCATGGATAGTGAGTGCATTTCAGGGCTCTATCCCTGTAAGGTGGAAATGCATTTGTATATTGTGATGCGATCTCCTCTTTAATAGAGTCAATCTAGTTTAAATATTATAATAATAATATAACATTTGCTTAAATAAAATATATATGCATAGATAAAATTCCCCATTCTCGGTTGAATTGATCAAAAGTATCAATTTGTTACCCTTTTTAATGCACGCAAGCAATTACTTCTCACCTACGGTTTCTGATCTTTCTTGCGTTTGACGAAATCAACAAACACGCGCAATGATCTTTACATAAAAGAAGTCTACTGATGGCTTAAACTCGTATGCGGTATGCGATACTCCATCTTTCTATATGAATATGTTGGCCCGCTGAAAGATCAGTTGCTTCTAGAGGGGGGACAAAAACCTGGCAAGTTGATAAAACTATATTTCCATATCAGATTCAAGATATCAGTGTGGAGACCGAAGATAACAAGGAAAAGAAGTCTGCTAAGGATGCCTTATTGCTCTGGTGTCAAATGAAGACTGCAGGGTAAGGAATAAGATAGATATATAGATATATATTAATGTTTGTATTACACTGTGTTTTAAAGGCTATCCCTTTTGAAAATATTCCCCAACAAATATATACACCTTGCTAGTCAAAAAATGGCAAACATATACATCTTTATATAAGAAGAAGAAAATCGCAATACTTATCCTTACGCCCCATTGTAAGCGCACTGTATGCGGTGGCGTTTTCTATGTATTTAGATCTGTT
>VKOC01017024.1:0-51410 GCA_009364415.1 Spea multiplicata
AGTTAATCGGTTTTCCTTGTTTTAGATGGATATGTTTCTATGTTTAATTCACTTGCAATACCCCAAATGGTCTATTTGCTTCCCAGGTCTACCTGCAGCTCCGTGACATCAACATTACTCAATCCACTGGATGTGATGACAGCTACATCAAAATCTACGATGGAGCTAGTAAATCAGCCCAAGTTCTGCTGGACAAGACCTGCGGAGATGTGGTACTTCCACCTATAATTTCTTCAGGAACAAGGATGTTGGTGGAATTTGTGAGCAAAAACAAAGTTGTTTCAAAGGGATTTGCTGCTGACTATAAAACTGGTAAGATAACCAAACTGTCGGTGAAATTCAGCTATTCTATTCATAATCAAAGGCATCGCTATAATCATTATGAGAATAAAAGCATTTAAATGAGCTGTAATTTTGGGACATGAACCTCTCAGGACACTTTTGGTACAGTTGGAGGGCTCTTCAATACTCCATTAAGAAAGTAATGGCCTTTTGATTAAATTAGTTGTTATTAAGAGCAGACGTTTTAGTATAAAGATAGCATTGATAACATTTTTATTCTACAGTTGAATACGGCGGAACGTTCGTCACAGGTAATGGGGAGCTGCTGTCTCCAAATTACCCCAACATCTATCCCAACAACGTAGATGCTCTGTGGACCATCATAGCACCAGTAGGATCTAAGGTAAGTTTTCCCACAATGAAGAATCTGCTCTTACAGAAAAGCAGGGACTCTAAACATAATCTAAAGATTCTAATGGAACTTTGGTAGGAAATATTTATTATTATTTATTTTTAGAGCACCGGCAGATTTGCTAACTAATTATAGTTGTAAATGGGGGTTCCTTGTCTATGAAGGTTAATAATCTAGAAAAAATTGATTTATTCTAATTTGACTTGTTAAACCACCCTTGAAGGGGAATGACCATCATTTTTTTGCAGTTAATTCTACAAATGCGTTATCCTTACCTGAAATATGTATTTTTCTTTATAGGTGTCCCTGATTTTTTCTGCTTTTAAATTGCAACCTTCTGAAGGGTGTTCCAATGACTACTTGAAAGTAATTAATGGGGCAACCTTAACTGCCCCAGTCATGGGGACATTTTGTGGAGATAAAGTACCCCCTGCACTGATATCTTCTGGAAAAGTGATGATGGTACAATTTCAAAGCGATTCTGGTTCCAACCATTCTGGATTTAAAGCATCCTATAGTTTTGGTAAGTGGCAAAAAGGACATTATAATCCTTTACTATTCCATCCAGAAACTCCATATGAGGTGCTTGTCATGTAGAACATCATCCAGGCCTTCCAAACAATGACAAAATATCAGTGACAATAATATTCATATTTGATTAGTGATGATATCAATATTACAGAAGCCTCCTTACATTATTGATAGATCTTGGCCATACTGTAAATATGTTTGCTGGAGTACATTTTAATACTTAAAGTAAGAAAAAAAACAGAAGGAAAAACTATTCCTAATATATTTGCTAAAAAAAAAACAATTCTTTTAACCCTTTCCCACAACATTTACTATGTACCAGTTACATTATATCTATAATATTATATTATAATTTTATATATATATAAGATATAATATATGGTGGTACAGCAAAACTGCCATCACTTAATGCTGAGCCAGACATACATAGTGTGTGATATTGGCACTAGCCATGATCCTACTCGGTCGGATAATTCTTGCAGCCGGTTGGCTGCTTGAAGCAACCAATCAGTGGCAGAAAAGAGCTGCCATCAGAATCAGTAGAAGAGTATTTTGCACATGTGCAAGCAGGTCTGAACACTGGAACTTACAGGCAGCATGTATATGATGGCCATTAAGATATGTTCGGCTGAGCAAATCTTCTGCGCGGAAAAAAAGCTTGGGGGCCGTGTAAGGGGTAAATGCAAATGAGGGATATAAATGAATTGAGAATTTAAAGGAACTGCTCGGCTGTCATATGCGTAGTGCGTATGATAGCTGGAATGTCTATTATATTACAAATTGTGCTTTCGAAAGGACTTTGTGAAATGTCTCTAAATCAAGTCACTTTATACAATAATAACACCGGTTTCCTTCTCTCTCTTGCAGTGACTCCTAAATTATAAGAAGCACAAGAATGAAAGTGTTCCATGAAACCAACATGAAGATGTTGAATGTTAATATGTATAGATATGTACATAGCTGTCATTTTCTTTTTTTTGGGTATTAAACAAAATTCTGAATCTTGTCAATACAACGCTCTTGATTTGTATGTATAATACACAAGACTGATTTAGACCCCATGTATAGGTCTATAGAAGCATTCTCATACTTCATAATGTAACTGTCCAATCATACATTCAGACTCTAGGGATGGCCAGTAGGTCATCTCAGTGTATTTACTAAACTAGTAAATAGTAGTCATCCCACCATTTTTCACCCCAATTATCATTTCTCAGCTCTCCTCTGGAGTGCACCAACAACCCCTTATGTTGTAATCCCTGCGTGTGCTAGTGAACGCCTCAGGATAGCTACTTTTTCATTGTTTCTCAACTATTTTCTTTTGTTTCTTACCTCTCCTAAATTCCACGCCCCAATACCCTCAAATATATTATCTTTTTCTACCGAGGCCACTGCTACCTTCCACCATCTTATGTTTTCTCCATGTTAGCATGAGTTTCTGGTGAGTATGTGACTGCAGGAAAGTGGGGTCCAAATATGCTCCGGAAAAAAAATGGCAACCCCTGGCAGCCTTCTATTGCTTCAAAGGTTATTTGAGAATATGTGCACACTGACTCGCCATTTACTTCAGAATAAGCAATGGCAAAGGAAATCTCTTCTCCCCAACTGGATCAGTGTCTTCTTGACCTTACAAATCAATTGTAAACAAAGAGTTTGATAAAGCTCTGTTGATGCCTCACTCCATGAAGTCAATGTCCATGAATATTGTATGTTTAATGTCTGGGATAGATTATATATTTATCTCTAGTGATCTAATTCCCAAAGTATTGCATACACAAATGAAAACATCCTAATATCTGATCACATCCCCTTTACGGGTTACGATTTACATTTTCCTGACATGGGTTTTTTCCTACGTATTTGGCCAGTAGAAAATACTATGTGGAACACCTAGTTGACCCTCTCTTATTTTGCGTGGCCTCTAAAGTGGTCTTAAGAACCCGAATTATGCCAGGCAGGGTCAGACAACAGCAGGATTGGTGGACCACGTTTTGGGAACTTTTCTAGCTCTCGAAGCTGCCTTTTGTGACCTTATTATTGATTACATCGCACAATTCATTGAATTTGGAGGGCCCGATTCAAGTCAAAGATAGATGCCATGTACCTGCCAGGTAAATCAGCTTTACAGGGCAGTTCATCTTGGAGGCTGATATCCTGACCAGTCAGGAAACCTCCAACCTCATAAGGTCAATTCCATCTCATAAGGTCTGTCAATATAAAAGACCAATTAGTATTATAATTTGCCAGAATCACCTGGCCAGGGTCTTTGTCTAAGTGAGGTTGTTATGGCAACACTCTCTACAATCAAATGGGGGAATGCCGATGGGAAGGGCTTGTGTCTTATTCGTGTAACCCTTTTTTGGACTGAGCTGGGTGCAGGGTTAGTCTCCAGCTTGGTTACCTCCATATTAGTGATAGCGGGTAGTCCTGAGACTCTGCACAAAAAAAACAAGGCAGACACAATAGAAACCTCTTTTTCACAAGAGGAATGGCATCCACTAAATATATTGTAGCAGACTATACTTTATGTGATATTAGAACATCAGTTACTATAAACTACGTAAGCACACAGCTCTTAACCTAACATTTATACAGAATGCCATAGCACAATTTAGACAACAATGCCCACTTTCACAATACCCCCTCATAAACGTGTAGCTTGTGTCCAAATTGCAGTAACCCAGCCCCAGATTCCCCAGGGAAATAGTGGTGCACTTAGGTGGGGCCCTTCAGTGTAGTAGATGGTATTATCTTGGTATACCAGGTTAGGATGGCACCAAAACTTTATGTAAGAAACTGATAACAACTCTTACATAAAGTTCTTTATGTTCTTTTGAAGAGAGCGTGTATTTTTTTACCAAGTGTTGAAGCTGGATTCAACTCCAACAACCACCAAATCATGCTTGACTAAACTTAGCTTCTTTTGCCCCAGTGTGCTTCAGATTTTTAATCTCTGGGGCACAGATATGCAGTAAGACTTAGATTCTCCAGGTATCTGTACAGAACATCACTCCTGGCTCCTCTTCTTCAGGTCCTCAATCTCTAAGATGGATGCCTTGACCCTCCCTTTCCTTTCCAAAAATCCCAAGTGATTGGTCATGCTATAACTAGAACTCTGTGGTGCATAGTTCATCACCATGGCAACTGGAGGAGTTCTAGTGCCAGGGCTACAAGGCCTTACCATAATCCTCCACCGCTTTGCGGAGAGCCGGGGTCGAGGTTCGGAGATTGCAATTAAAATATCGTCAGCAAACAGAACCAGTATAATGTTTTGCTCCTACCTGAACGCCTCACATGTCCTGGTGGTCTCTATGCTTATGGCTAGTGACAAAGATTAGTTGCGGCAGGGGCAACCCTGCCTCCTGTCATTCGTTACAAGGATGGGACTAGTAGTAAATACAACATAATAGCCAGGGGCATAACTAGAAACCTCAGGGCCCCAGTGCGAGAATCTGTTAAGGGCCCCCCCACCCCAACCCATCTATCCCTTTCTCACTATCTTCCCCTCTCCCTCCCTATCCCCCCTTCTCACGATCTCCCCTCTCCCTCCCTACCCCCTTCTCCAATCTACCCTCTCCCTCCTACCCCCCCTTTCTCATGATCTACCCTCTCCCTCCCTACCCCCTTTTCACGATCTACCCTCTCCCTCCCACCCCCTTCTCACGATCTACCCACTCCCTCCCTACCCCCCTTTGTAGGTTACTTACCGTCAACTCCTGTGTTGGGAGCGTGAGGCGTTTGTCTCGGGTGCCGGCGCTTTACTGCTGCGCGCCGGCATATGACGCTGAGGCAGGCGCTGGTGGGGAGCAGAGGCATCCTGGATTTCTGTCATTCAGGGGGCCCAAGAGTTGCCGAGTGCTCGTTTTCAGCAACCGCTCGGCACCCCTTGGGCCCCCCTGACTGACAGAACTCCAGGGCCCGGTCGCAGTCGTGACCCCTGCGACCCCGGTAGTTCCGCCACTGATAATAGCCGCTTTTAGGAATTGGTCTAGAAAATTGTAACGGGACATAACTTGTAACCCCAATGGATTCTGTCAAATGCCTTTTTCGGCGTCCAGGGATATAAGGACTGCTTGGCTAGTGAAGTGTATTGTTGAAAGCTTGGCTCCCTGGAATAAACTTCACTTGGTCCTTGTGAATTAAATGTGGAAGCAGTCTAATTAACCATGAGATGTGTTTTTTTTTCATCTGAATTAAAATCTGTAACAAAATTACAAAGTTTTTACTCTCCCCTTGGTCAGCTTTATTTTTATGTAATAAAAGCGTGGCACGTTCTATAGCCCTTACGTGTGATTCCGCCTGATCTAGTTGTTTTCTCTAATGATACAGAAGTCCCCCACATATGATCAAAAGGCCCTGCCGAATTGCCTGCAATTTCTCAAAGCTTTTCCTTAGGAAGGTACGTTGGCTACAGACACCATTGAATTATAGCAGCAGTGCCTGCTAATCCTTCAGCGACCTAACAATTATAAACTATTGTAAAGAATTTCTAGTTCCCTTTCAAGGAAAACGTTGGCAAACAATAGTCTATAAAACGTATACACATAAGCCATGACGCAGTGATGTCATAAGTAAAACATAAAACAATGTACATTGCAGTTATATTCAATATGTTACATAACATAGTGAGCGTGTCGTATACTAGAGGTAAATAATAATAGTTTTGGGGGGGTCCAAAAGTGGATGCAGAATCAATACCAGACATATGTTACATGGTTACATAGTTACATAGTTATATAGGCTGAAAAAAGACATGCGTCCATCAAGTTCAGCCTTTCCTATATCTGTTAATTTGTTGCTGTTGATCCAAAAGAAGGCAATTTTGCACTAACCAGGGAAAAAAATTCCTTTTTGACCCCAAAATGGCAATCAGATTTCTCCTTGGATCAATAAGCTGTTTCCCTATAATTAAAGATTATATCCCCGAATATTATGTTTTTCCAGATATCCATCCAGTTACAGTTTAAACGTCTGTACAGACCCTGATAAAACTACCTCTGCAGGCAGAGAATTCCACATCCTTATTGTCCTTACTGTAAAAAAAACCCTTTCCTCTGCTTTAGACGAAATCTCCTTTCTTCCAGTCTAAACGCGTGACCACGTGTCCTATGCATAGTCCTGTTTATGAACAGATTTCCACACAATGGTTTGTATTGGCCCCGAATATATTTATATAACGTTATCATATCCCCTCTGAGGCGACGTTTTTCTAAACTAAACAGATTTAAATTAGTTAACCTTTCTTCATAACTATAGTGCTCCATTCCTTTTATTAATTTTGTAGCCCGCCTCTGCACCCTTTCTAGTGCTATGATATCCTTCTTTAGAATAGGTGCCCAAATTTGCACAGTATATTCAAGGTGCGGCCTTACTATTGATTTATACAGAGGCAAAATTATATATGATGCCCCTTTTTATACACGACAATACCTTACTGGCCTTAGCAACCGCAGACTGACACTGCACATTGTTGCCTAGTTTGTTGTCTATAACAATTCCCAAATCCTTCTCATTTGTCGTTACCCCTAATTCACTACCGTTTAGGGTGTAGGTTGCTTGTGCGTTCCATACCCCGAAGTGCATAACTTTACATTTATCTACATTGAATTTCATCTGCCATTTATGTGCCCAGTCCCCCAGTCTATCTAGATCCCTCTGCAGCACAGTAATATCCTGCTCGTCCTGTATTACTTTACCTAGCTTAGTGTCATCTGCAAACACAGAAACATGACTTTTAACGCCTACTGCCAGGTCATTTATAAATATGTTGAATAATGTATAAAACATATAAGTAGTTTACACATAAAAAGTGTGTCGAATGAACATAAAGGTTTTTTTCTAAATTTGGCATGCTTAGTGCACATGATCAATCCTTCTAGGATAGCATGTTATGTATATATATATATATATATCAAGAAACGTAACTTATGAGATATATCAAATATACCCGGTATTAAAGCTAAGCTGTTCGTTACAAAATACCCTCAATTCCAAAAAAAAATCACCCAAAAATTGCTCCTTGGTAAGCAATATAGCCATGAACAATTAGGATTCGCCAAACTTGGGGTACTTTGACACAGTGGTGGGCAAAGCAATCTACAGCCATATAGTATGACGGAATCCCCAATATTTATTCCTTAGGTAGGGATTTTTGAGTGGTATTCGCTCTAATGTTTGCTTTGTGTACTTCTAGTAATAAACTTTGGGTAATTGCCAAAGCTTGCACAAAAGAAACATGCACACAATGCCTCACCCGATAGCGTATTTAAATATGCATGGTAATCAAGTTCTACAGTCTACGTAAATAACGGTCTCATCGAACGTATTCAGATATACATTAGGAACAAAAAGACTTCAGAGATCTTAAGTAAAGTGTAAAACAACAAAAGTGCAGACAGTCCTATATAACAAACACCCATTGTTTCTCAAAATGATAGTATTTAGATTAAATCCATACCTTTTATTGGGCCAGTGTAGAAAATGTATGTAAGGTCACCTAATGTCAAGGAGCTCCGCAGCCTCTTTTTAAATACTTTTATTTTTTTCGTTATTTTCCTTATTAAAGTAATAACTATATATATATATACACTAAATTAGCCTCATTAAATACAAGATATTGTAATTGTAAAAGTGATCCATAAATTAGACATTTTACCACTCATTACAGAATGTGTTAATTTTTCTTTCCATGAAAGTTCACATACATTTCCAGATTTACCAGTGTTTGATATTAAAGAAAACAATAGATAAGAATAAAATAATATAGTATACGAATAATCTAAAACCACTAATTTTATTAACACATACTCCTTCCGCCTTCAAAAGAAACTACAAGAGTAAAAAAAAAATAAGATCCAAAACATTTCTTTATATACTAGTAATCCATTTAGTTACAAAAAGGAGTGTCAGTGTAAAAAAAAAAGTCATTGTTAAATCTGCACATTTTTATTTTTATCATTTTTATTATTACCGTATTATATTTATTATTATTATTATTAGGATTTTAACAAATTTTTAAATCATGGTGTTTTCTACTATAACAAATTTGATTGTTAACCATACTTGAAAAATTGTCGCACAGATTGGAGCACTCAACTTTCAGTGTTCATGGTTACCATTCCGTGTAGAGAACTTTGCTCTATAATCGTTTCAGATTTGCTATATCCTTAATTTTAATGTATGTAACACCCAATAGGATAGCATCAAATGCAAAGAGAACATGAATCGCCCCTTAAATAATAACACATGACCGTTATCATATTCTGGCCTAGGCTGTCATTGCATAACAAGGGTCAGAGGATCAGAGGCTTAGATGGAATATAAAGAAGGTTTACTGAGAGGATGGTAGATAAGTGGAACAGCCTCCCAGCAGACATGGTAGATTCTAATATATGCATGGGATAGGCATATGGCTCCTGAAAATGAGACAAAGGACTGATTACGATTAAGAGTCATTAATGGGCAGACTAGGTGCGCCAAGTGGTTCTTATCTCTCATCAAATTCTATGCTTCTATCAATGTTTTATCTCACTTGACCTCTTCCTACCGCCATGATCTAACACTAGATTATTATTACCGTCTGTTCCCTTAAGTTGATTACCTCTTTCTTTGTTGTTACTTTTATCGGTGTCTTCTGTATCTCACCAAACAATAAAATGCTATCACAGCTTTATTTGCGGAGCCGTGGTTTAAAAAAGTCACCAAAGCGTACATTTACTATTAAGTTAGCTATCAGCCAATTATTTTAGTTAATGATTACAAAAGTCATCCCAACTCTTCTACTGACATTACATGTATTTATGTAGAACTGTTATTATAGGGAACAGTTACAATTTAACAAAGACAATTTAAAATTCACAACAACATAAACACGTTAAGACATATTGGTACAGAGGAGGGCTCAGTTAACGCATACTATCTATCTATCTATCTATCTATCTATCAATCATCCGTTCTATGTTATTTTAGAGTAAAACAAATTAAATGTTGTTACTTTTGTAAATCCAAGCCAAAGTAACATTTTCATCTAGGCGCACATAATATATATATATGATCCCAATGCATATTCTTTATGGGCACATGAGGGGTAAATGGAATATTTATATATATATATATATTCCATTTACCCCTCATGTGCCCATAAAGAATATGCATTGGGATCATTTGAATAGAATATACATTATTCTTACCTTTGTGGGTGTTGAGGGTGTGAAGGTGGGTATGAAGTCTCAGAGCTTGCTGATTGGTTGGTGCTTTCCTCCTGAGATGTATATATACATGTATGTACCCCATGTTTCCATACCTTGAAAATGGAGTTGCTTATGAAAGTAATACTGCTTGCATGTGGCTGCACCACCTCCCTGGCTTTACCTATACTAGTAAGTTTCTAATTATTCTTGTTATCACTATTTATTTATTAATGTCCTATTTGCACTACGTCTCTCTCTCTCTCTATATATATATATATATAAATTTGCCTTTTTAATTTTTCAGCAGGAAAGTCAGTTGCCTACACAAAGTAAGTATAATGCACCATTGTCATTCTGTTTTATAATCTCCTATAAATCTATATTTTCTATATTTTTCTAATTCCCACACCATATCAGCCTCTACCATCTCTGATGGGAGGCTGTTCCATTTATCTACCACCCTCTCAACCCATCTAAACCTCTGACCCTCTTGTTGCTAATTTCTCCTCCTTGAAATCAACTTTCTTCCCGTACTTTGTTAAATCACTTGAAGCATTTAAATGTTTCAATCACATCTCCTCTCTCTTCTTTCCCCCAAGCTGTGCTTGTTGAGATCCCTTAGTCTTTCCCAAGAAAGAATAGTTCATGCACAGTAGTACAGAGAGGTGCTGGGGCAAAATTAAGACTAAGAGGACTTCTTATAACCTTTATTATAGCCTCTATAATCTATGTTACAGCCTTGTGACCCTATGAAAATAAACTTTATTATTAATAATAATAATAATAAAGAAATAGAACAATTATTTATAAATTATCCGCTACATATCTACTTAACTGATGATGTAGGTATTATAGAAGATTTTTTTCTGTCTTCGTATCTTTGGTTTATCTGGAAACATGACGTCTCGTGTCTCAGGATTTTATTTTGTTCTTCAAGCTCCCAAGTAACATTCTTCCTCTTTTACACTAGAAACCAGAGAGATGTTTGACAGTGGAAAGTTCCAAACATTTGAAATGATAGAATCCTCTAACAAAGGTGAGAAATGTTTCTGAACAACGTACGAATCTGCATATGAACCATGTGGTGAATAAACGTGATTGAGAATGATTAAATGACAATGCTTACAATAAACAATCACGTGTAAAATGTCTCCACGTCCTGCTGTTTTTACCCCCGGTTGTTTTCAGGATATTTTATTAACAATTGGTCACCATCTGTGTGTAACGTGTTACGTGAGGAAGAGAAAGAGAACTTCTATTAATTTATTTAATTTTATTCAAAAGCAGTTAGATGAAGTTAGTTTTGTGTCAATTTGTTTTCCCCTCCCACTGAATTGTCATTGAATTCATTATGTGGAACATCCATAGTCAGAGCCGGCCTTAGGTGTTCTGGCGCCCTGTGCAGACTACTCATCTAGCCCCCCCATCCCAAAAAAAGAAAGGAATAAAAACTTGTAACAAAACTCCCCTTTCACTATCTATCCCCCTGTATCACTATCTCTCTGCCCCTTCTCACTGACCCCCCCCTCTTCCATACCTTTATTGTTTCTCTTGCACAAAAGGCTAAGATGGCCCCTCACTATGCAATACGGACTATCTTGATCGAACAGTTAAGACTGCCCTGCACTATGCAGTATGTACTATCCTGGGGTTAGCCAGTGCTTTTTTGCAACAAAATCTCAGTGGAGCTGGTCCCTCACACATAGTAAAATCTGAGTTTTCAAATTGTTAGAGTGGCTGTGTCTGTATGTAAGTGTATGGTTTTAGATTGTGAGTGCATGTATGTTTAAGTGCATGGTGTTAAAGGGTATGTGTATATCTATATATGTATATATACCGGTATATGTGTACATTATGGTATTAGAATGGCTGTATGTGTGTTATGTGTTAGTGTAGAGCTCCAACTGACCATCATCAACAGTCCCCAAACTGTTGTTAGTGCCACCTTTTCCCCCAAACAGCTTGTCTGTGTCATTCTTGCCCCCAAACAGTTTGTCTGTGCCATATCTGTCACCAAATATCTTGTCAATGCCCCAGGCTGCCTGTGTCATCTTTGCCACCAAACAGCCTACCTGCTCCATCTTTGGCTAACAGCTTGTCACCCGCAGGTTTCTCTCAATTCGCCCCTTTAGAGCAGGTCCTTTACATCTCTGACGCTTGCACACTGTATGAACAGCCTCGCTTTCACCACGTAATGTGACCCCCCGCATGTAACTAGATTGTTTTCTCTTTTTAAGGTGTCCGTAAGGTCCTGCTGGAAGGAGACATTGTCCCCAAAACATTTCGCAGTGTCACCAAATGCACAAACTGTTTGTGGGATATATCTGCGAGTGGGATGGTGAATGTCCCCTACGTTGTCTCCTCTATATACTGTAAGTTCTTTGGGTCATTAGCACATCTGTATAGTTTCAAAAGGTGAACTGTTGTTGTCATAGCTTTCAGCATATCTCATTTAATTTATTTGAACGGCATACAGCTTGTTATTTGTATTTGTCAATCAGTGTAACTTTCTGAGAAAGTTTAAAACTTGACTTCATGGAAGCTGAGAGTGGTGGCAGGGTCAGCGCTATGCAACTCATTTCCTTAAGTTCTCCAACTTCGGCTCATCTTTACAAAGGAACTATCTGGCAACTTAACAATAAGGGAGCCATAACATACTGGGAGGAATAATCATGGCCACTCCAATGGTCTACTAATAAATGGGTACTGCTGGTTTAAATCTGTAAATGCTATTACATGGGCTTAGCTAGAAAATGTAGGATTTAGGAAAAAGTTTTGGATGTTTTATAATGTTACTGGGAGCAGCTCACCTTTACTTTTGTTCTTAGCTGATACGGAGAAATGGCTGATCGACGACGCCTTGCAAGAATTTGAAACGATGACCTGTATGAAGTTTGTCCTCAGAAGCACGGAAGCCGACTACCTTTATCTAGACTCTCTACAAGGGTGAGTCTCAGTGGAGAACACCACCCATTGTATGACATTTGTTTATAGAGCACCAGCAGGTTCCGAAGGGCAGGGGAGGGTAAAAAACCAACAATAACACTAAAATTAGCAGTCCTTTTAATACATGTGAAGACATGCTGTTATCGAAGGAGAAGAAGGCTTTTAGGAGCTCACAATCTGTTAGGAGGTAGGAATGAGAGTGAAGGTGAAGGACTCCTAGAGTGAAGACATCTAGAGAAGTCAGTGGCATGGAGACCTCAAAGGTGTGGAAAACGGATGGTCTCTTTTTTTGGATTCTTGGGTGGGTTTTTGGCGAGGGAATTTGTCCAAAGAAGAGTCTGACAGAACATGATAAGTAATGCCGGAGAACTGGCACATCACTGAGAAGAAGTGATAATGGTTGAGGGGGTGCAGTGTTGTTAAGGGCTCTGTAGGTAAGGTTGGTAGGTACAATAATCCAGACAAAGTATCATAATTAACAATGTATTCTGGAGCACGTGAATGGATACGGGGAAAAGCGTAAGGGTTGGGGAACAAATTTAAAGAGAATTGTAGGAAAATATCAAAACTGAGGGGCCAAATTCGCAAAAATCTCCCAATTCAGCTGTTATTTCAACTCTGCTATTTTATCCTTAATTTTGCAAAAAATGTAATTATCAAATATTTTTTATTGATATGTTATTATTATTTTTTTTTTAATTTGTTTTATCTCATATAATTCTGTTTATTGGGAAAGAAACATTTTGAGTTATGCCGCTGATCCCAACGCTCTGTAGTGAGGACGGTGGTGGCGGCGGAAGGTCTAGGGCAGGGATCTCCCAAACTCGGCCCTCCAGCTGCTGCAGGACTACATCTCCCATAATGCTCCTTCAGCTAAGGGTCTGGCTGAGGAGTATGGGAGATGTAGTCCTGCAGCAGCTGGAGGGCCGAGTTTGGAGATCCCTGGTCTAGGGCAAAGCCAGGGGTAAAGATGTCTCTGATCATAATGCCTCTGAGCATAATTGAATTTTTAGAGGAAGAAAAGTTCCACCCAAAAACCCTGTAAGCTGAAGTTACAATAAATAACTTACTAATTAAAAAAATATTTCTAGTACGTTTTCTCATCTTTATTGATGGTTTCAATACATTTTTTTCCATAGATGTTATTCATATATTGCAAGGACTGGTGGAAAACAGATTGTCAGCCTGGACAAGGCTGGCTGCATGACCACTGGGATAATTCAGCATGAAATCTTGCACACGCTTGGCTTCTACCATGAGCACACCCGGAGTGATCGAGACAATTACGTGAATATCACAGAGGAGAACGTCATTCCAGGTATGAAAAACAATCGCAAAACATACTGGCAGTCAATCAGGAGATGTGTTCAGACCCCCATGTGCATGCACGGAAAGGGCTCCCGTTGATATTAATGGGGGCACTTTCCTGCCACTGATTGACTTCCCTTTAACAGCTTGAAGACCCTCCAAACACTAGTCCTAAACTCTCATGTTGTAAGTGGACATAAACTGAAATATAGTGGAGGTAATTCGGGGGGTCATATTGGGGCAAGATGGTATGGAATTTGTGAAGCATAACCCGTGGTAGACAGACCATTAGTTTTCCAGTAACTGGTGAAATTACATTGTACTTATGTTTTTTTTCCTTCCAGGCTTCTTAAACAATTTCATCAAGGCAGATACCAACAATCTGGACCTTGCTTATGATTATAGCTCTGTTATGCATTACCATAAGTAAGTGGGTGTTTCTTCACTTAACTCATAATGTGGTAGATGAGTGGATCAGCCTCCCAGATGTGGTAGAGACAGGCTAATGGGACAAATGGTTCTTATACACAGTCAAATTCTATGTTTGTATGGATGACAGGTGTGTTGGCAGCAATGTCGTTGTTTCTGACTCGCTAATATTTTGTCTCCTCCACACATAGCACTGCCTTTTCCATCTCGTCTACAAAACCAACGATAGTCCCTAAACCAAATCCCACAGTGCCTATAGGAAAAGCTTCAGAAATTAGCCATCTGGATTTAAAGAAACTGAACAAACTCTATAACTGTAGTATGTATATTCCCTATGCTACATACACTTTACTAATATATATATATATATATATATATATATATAAAACATATGTGATTCTTAATGCTCTTATTCTCTTAATATCCAGGTCTCTGTCGGACAAAACTAACAGATCCTTCTGGGTCTTTCTCCAGCGATGACAACTCTTTTGGTCCAAATGGTGACACCTGTCTCTGGTTAATTCAAACCACAAGTTCAAAAAAGGTTATTATGAAGCTATATATATATATATATCATAAAATGCAAAGCAGAAGCAAAATGCATCATCAGTATAATTATAAAGTCCTCCTCCTCTAGACTGTCCATAAGAGTTTAGTGGCACAAGGACTATGGCCTTTTCCCTCTTCAACACCAGCATACTAGAGGCCAAGCACCATCAATGGTGCCTTCCGAGTGTGTCCCTGGAAAAAAGTCCATAAAGTAGAGTGGGATGGATGCTTTCTCTCGATTGATTCCTTAGATTCCAACTCCAGGGCTCTGAGCAAAGCCTGTGCAAATGGGCACTGCCAGAACAAGTGAGGGGCAGTTTCGTCCTCCACAATGCACTATGGGCACATCCTCTATCTGCACGGCCCACTGGCATGTATAAATGTCCTTAGGGGGAACCCTGAATGGCCATCCACGCAATGTCCTTATGTCTGCTGGTCAGCCTGCTTGATGCCACAGAACACGTTGCTAATCCATCAGCCACAATGGTCATGGTTACCTTACATATATTACTTGTGCGTCAGCAGATTCCGTAGGTCTATTACAGTATGGGAGAAATCAATAATAATGTAAAAATTGACAATATGCAAAATTGACAATAACATTAACACATTAAGATTTACTGGTTCAGAAGGAAAAGAGGGTCCTGCTCCTGCGACCAAAACGTTTCAATGTCTGCTGACATTAAATTTGTAGATCCATGTGCTTTGCTTACATTCTGCTCTCCTGCACACAGGTTTACCTGGAACTCAGCGACTTTAATATCACTCAATCCACCGGGTGCGCAAATAGCTACATTAAAATCTATAACGGGCGGGATAAAATGTCAGAAGTCCTCCTGGACAAAACCTGCGGTGTTGTGATGTTCCCACCTTTAATCTCTTCTTCTAATTATATGTTGCTGGAATTTGCAAGCGACGAGCAGCCAGTCGTGAGCAGATTCAAAGCCACCTATAAATTCGGTAAGTCCTTCTTTGGATTTTAGAAAACAGCTAATTCTTGTCTCGGCAGATGTTGTCCATCTATAGTGTTTAATGTAACCATTTTAATATTATGTGCACTTATTTATCTAGTGGCAACAATTTATGCAGAACCTGATACAGCGTTAAGTATTCTATCTGCGTTACACGACATAAAGCCCCTTGCCCACAGCTATATGTTATAATTGAGAGAATGAGCCCTAGCCGTATATACACGAGGTCCACAGGAGTAGATATGTCTGGTGCAGTGTCAGGTGTACGCTGATGAACGTTAGATCCATTTGGCTATTAAAGCAGGAGATGCAGTGACCACTGACGTGACTAGTTGACCGCTTTGTGCATTGTGTTTGTTAATACTTTTTCGGGTAGGGCTATATGGATTTCAAAGTGGGTAACCCGTATATTCTTTATTTCTGATATGTTATAATTTTTTTATTTATATTTTATTACACTATACAGTTCCCGATGGAGGATCATTCACTATGGATGATGGTGAAGTGACTTCTCCAAAATTCCCTTTAAGGTATCCCAACAACGCGGATATTCTATGGTCTATCATGGCACCACAAGGATATGTGGTAAGTTACAAAAAATGTCAAAATTTAAAACAGTATGCCTGTTCTCATCAAACCCGAACCTGTGTAGTGTGGTTGCTGGTTATTAAAAAAATGGCAGCATGTTTCATGGCTACTTCAGCTTGTAAACTGGCAAGAGCTGAGGTCCGTTGAAAACCCTTGAGCCTCAGTAGTACTATAGAAATGTTTTCTCCTAACCTAGTACTTGTCATCCTTTTCTAGGTGTCTCTGAAGTTCATTTACTTTAGGCTACAATGGTCTTCAACCTGCTCCCTTGACTACCTGAATATTATTGATGGAATTTCCACAACTTCTCCAGTTTTGGCAACGTTTTGTGGTCCCCAATTACCCTCTCCTGTGGTCTCTACGGGGAATGTCATGATGCTATACATGCACACGAATAATGATACGAGCTACTATGGATTCATGGCGTCTTATCGTTTTGGTAAGGGGCAGCCCTAACGGATGATGTGAATAAGATTATGATACTCTTTTTTCCTCACCATGGGAATTATTACTTTATACAGCATTCATCCAAAATGTGATACTAGGTAGTATATCTTTGCGTACAGACATAATCCCGTATATTCTTGTATGGTCATGACATAGAACCCATTTTTTAGCTAAATGGGCGGAAAAACTATTTTCTATAAAGCTGGGCTTTTTGTCTAGGTTGCACCAGATAATTCATTTACAATTACATGTTAAGTGTACAAAAACTGCAATATGCTAATATCCCTGCCCCCCCTAATTTAATTTTAAATAATTTTGCTCTTGATGTTGGTCATGCTGGATTAGACATTCAAGACCTCATTCAGTAGTCCTTTTCCTTGTTCCCAAATACAATCTCAATCCATACCCGATGGGCTAGCAAAGTGGAGGTTCAACCTGGGCCCCCTTCCCCCTGGCTACCATATTTTTGGCAGACTGAAGTATGCCCCCCTAGGTCACCAGTAATGGCGGGCTCCAGAAATAATTTGTGTTACTTTGCTAAAAGGTACACGGCAGGATCTGAAGTTACCTTATTGCTTGGGTTTATGACATTCAATATCTCTTAACGCCCGTTTTTTTTTTTTTTTTCAGTGGTTCCAGTGTGATATGGGAGATAAAAGGAGAAGATTTCAGTTGGAATGTTTAATGTAAAATATATATTTTTGTACGACATTTTTGTTCCTGTTTGTATTATTTGTTAACATGATTTTCATGAATGGTGATAGATATTTAGGCTACTTGGCAAGATAAGCATGGTATATGTATATGTTAAATAAAACACTTTTTTGGATACAGTTCGCTTCAGTTTTTACTTATCTGCGCTTTCCCAGGTACTAGTTGCAAATTCTATATCCTTTCCATAGCGAGATTCCTGCAAACATCGCTACAGATTTAGAATTTTTAAGACCTTTTTTTATGGGGGCCAGTTTTCAGATTGCCAAGTTTAGGCCATGACACCATGTAATCCAGGGAGCCCTCTGGGCCTGACCTGGAGCCCCTGGGTGTTCTTTTGGTTTCCTGGGTCAGTGTCTTCTTGCTTCAGGCAATGGAGGGTGTTCCTTCTACAGCCTGCCCACCATTCATATTTCCATGCCCAGTTTCTTCCCTCGAAAGGCTCTCTGGCGGTGCCAGCCCCACCTGTACACATGGCTAGCCTCACCTCCTCCACAAAGCCACTCGCCCACAAGAGGGACAATTCCAGGTAGCCTACCCTGGGAAGTTCCGAGAAGACCTCAAAAACGGTTCTTCCTTCTCTAGTTCTCCACTTCTGTTAAGTGAGGCTAGCGATGCCTCACATTGTGTTCCTATTTTGACATTAAATGTTATTTACATGCAGGGCTTTCCTTTGTATGGGGCTAAATTGGGTGTAGCTCAGGAGGAGTCCGTGCTTAGGAGGGCCTGAGCAGATATGAATGTAGTAGAGCTGAGGGAGAGGGAAAGCTGTGAGAGGAGAAGGAGAGTGTGTGTATATGTATGTGTCAGTATGTGTGTGTTATAGAAACTAAGGTCCCCGGTATGTGGGGGGCATATATCTCTGCCCCCTTTGCAGAGGACATTGCAGAGACCGCTGGGCACTGCTGTCGGCTGCCCATGATAGAAGTGGCACCGCTTTGTTATAAAGAGGAAAGCCACAAGCAGGTAAGTAAGCTGGAAAGCAGGAAAAGGTATATCGGGCAAACTATTAATAGTATATTGATGAAATAATATGTACTATTACATGTATATATAAAAGAATAAGCAGAGAATGTAAAAAATAATAGTAACCCAAATTTCCTCAAATCCAGTAATTTAGTCACATTTTTGTGCCAGTCAGGGCCTGAGTGAGCATGACCTTAATGAGATATTATGGACAATGGGACAGTCAAGTGACCTTTGGCACTCTAGCGGCTGTGGACTATAATCCCTCGTCAGTATACAGTCAGCCAGACATTAATATGATACAGTGCAGCTCACAGCGAGCCTGACGTTCTGTATGTTATACAGCATAACTCCCATTACTATATATTATAATAATCGCTTTCTCACTCATGCTTACTCATTCTCTCACACTGTCACTCATTCTTATTCACAAGCGCTTTTACTCTCAATAACTATCACTCACACTCACGTTCTCTTAACCTAAATGAATAATTTTCAGTAGCTAAGTAAGATGAAACAAAGTAGGTGTGGCTATGACAAGGGGTGGGGCTATACAGGCATACAGGGGTGGGGCTAGCATTACATAAAACCTATACTGTTAAAAAAAAAAAAAGAAAAAGGGCACAAGTTTTCAATTGTGATCCTAATAATAAACAATTGTGGGAGCTTCCCTTAGTGCTCACTTACTAAACAAAAGGCACAACGTGAAAGGCCATAGCTACCAAGTGTCCCCATTTAGAAACATCAGTCTCTTTCTGTCGCGCATTTTCTAGAATCTCAGAATGAAGGTCTTTACAGCAGAAAAAAGCCAAGCAGACTAGATGGTCTAAAACTAGAAGAGGAGACTTCTGAGGTCTGGAAAGCTGTAATATTTGTACTCTTTTTTTTTTTTGCTATATTGGGTCAATAAAAATTGTCCACTTCTGCGTAATCCACGTAAAGATTTCATGTTCTTGTATGGCAATTAGCCATTGAATATCTAGAAATCTTTTATTAACTAATAGAAGGTATTGGATCTATTGGATTATTTGTCCTTATAGCAGCTGTGAAGACTCTGATTGCTAATTGAATAGCCCTTGCCTCCTGTGATCATATATTATTTACCCCCCAGACTGCTGAGGCTGCACAGAGAGCAGGTTGAAGTTGGAGGGATGATGAATGGCTATTTGGGGCTGTTGGTGGCAGTGGCTTTCTGGGCCACAGGCTTTGCAGTGCCTATAAAGGTGAGTCATTAGAGAAGACATCAAGGTCCTATGTTTGGTTACCATCATGTACATAAAGTGTCTGAAGCCTGTGCTTAGATCTATCACCACATTTTAAGAAACTGTAGGGTCAGAGGCTTAGATGTGATGTAAGGAACTTCTCGGTTTACACTGAGAGGGTGGCAGATAAATGGGACAGCCTCCAGGCGGAAGAAGGTGAAGCTAATACAATAAGGGAATCTAAATAGTCGTCGGCTAGAGAAATGATTAAATTGATTCTGAGTTGGGACCAAGGGCTGATTAAGGTTTGAGTTTGGGTCAGGTTTATAGTTGTTAGGTTTTTTTGTGTTGTGTGAAAGTTTTCTTGAAACTTGGGCATTTGTGAACCAAATCCAGCCTGCCTTGCTAATACCAGGACAAATCTGGCTGTTATGGCTCATTTGTTTTCTTTGGACTGTATGGGCGATATTGTCTCTTCTTATGCTGCTTTGGATGAACTTGTCCTTTCCATTAAAGATATTGCATGTGCTCAGATGTTTGAAGTATAATCAATGTATCCTTGATGTCCCACAATGTTCTTGTAACAGGTAAGCTGCTTCATATATTTATGGGGCTGCTATAATGACTCTAATGGTCCACCCTTTATGTATTTAAGATACTAGATTGCTATTTGCACTTTGGGATAAATGGAGTATATGTAGGTGCTTTGGGAGCGTTGTTAGTGGGGTTTAAATGACCATTATGGCTCTAATTCCATTTTGCCATTATCCAAGCTGACTCTGGCAAGCTTCTCCATGAAGAGTTAAGCTGGCCGCTATAACGTGTATTTCATTGACTTGTAGACTTCAGTGATTTATCATTGGCATAACTATAAACCATTATATTTATACTTGTGTGGTGTTCTTCCAAGCTAACAATCTATCTGGTGGCTGAGGATGGAAGTTGGCCAGTAGAAGGCCAGCCAAGCACTTCATGCAGAAGCTCACTGGGGTTGGCCATTAATACTGAAAAGCAAAGTCGGAGTTGAAAATTACTCCAGTTGACTTTAATACATAGAGCGTATTCGGTGCAGTCATCTGCCCCTTATAGCTACCCCTAGCCACCCCACTCTGCCAGTGTCCTTGCTGCTGGTCATCGGGGTATGATTTAATATCATTGAAGAAAAAAATAAATAGGCAGAGCACCAAGTAGACTGGGCCAACTCGACTTGGTCCTTGGTAGCGTTGATAGAGAGGTCAGTTATCTCTCTAATAAACAGCCTATCTAGCGGGGGTGCTACAGGGAGAATGATGTGGTGGTAACTTTGTTTCCAGTAATTTTATTTAATAGACTTTAAACTGGTGAATTTTATATTTAATGTTTTTTGTGCCCCTGCATTATACAGACTACACTGGTGCTCTGTTTGTCCCATCCCATTGCTTGATGTTATGGACCACCCTGCTATGAACGGTTTCTGTTATTAAATATGTATCTTATTTCAGACTAATGTCTTTCAAATATGCTTTAAAAAGCAGTGTCTATACTGGGGCCAGAACATGTGCAGTGTGCACAAAAAATGGCACCATGAAATATTCCCGGTCTGGCCCTCCACCTGGTAACTGCTGTCCGCTTTGTAAGACCTAAATAAGATTACATGACATTACCTGCCCTAAACCGTTATTTTTCTTTAGCCCCGTAGCCTGGTCAATCAACGTATCGGCAATGGTAAGTAAACTAACTGGTTGTATGCAACTGGGAACTGACAGCTGTAGGGAAATTGCATGTTGGTGTTCAGGGTGGACTAGTATGGCCATAGGGGGCATTAAGCATAGCTGGGAATTTGTGGGCTCAGGCAGGGCATGGCCAGGACTGCCAACACACCCGCTTCCAAAGGAGGACCCTGCTCCTGTGACCCAGAGGATTTGGAGGTTGAATAGCAGCGCTTCTTCCTGGAGTTCTCCGGGCCAAGCCTAAAGAGTTCCCAGCTATGATCAAGTGTGAAGCATCAGGTCTTAAAGGGACGCTTAAGTGATAGTGTGTGTGTATACACGTTTGTGGTGTTTTGTGGTTTGTTTTTTTGTTATATGCATTTGCCCCTTTATCCTGTCCCTGTGGTAACTTTACTTGTGTTCTGAGGCTGTAGGTTTACTTTACCCATCTTAGGCCGTTTCCAATCAGCTCGTATTTGATCAGTTTTGAGTAATTTGGAACCATTTATCAGACCTAACATCCGGCCTTCTCACCCAATCCAGGGCTGCCATTAGAAATGTCCGTGCACCTTACAGAACAAATGATCTGGGCCTCGCCAGGAATTTCTCAACTTTTTGGTGGCAAAGATTGTGCCCAAATGGCTTGTCTGCACCAACATCAGACATGAGGGTTAGGGTGACCATATTTCTGCCATTCAGGGGCACAGTTTGGATACATTGTACTGTAAGCATTATTAGGAAGCCTTGTGATTGCGAACAATGTGTTTATTTCAGATTTTATATTTATAATAAATGCTCATCCCCAGACAGAACGGTCTCGGACAATTAATCCTCCCCTGGGGAAAAAAAACCAGGGACACGCCTGCACATACTGCTTACCTGCTAATGGCGGCCCTGACCCAATCATGGAACATGGAGCGTTTAATCAACTGGGTTGCATCATATCACGATAGGTTGTGGAGTAGCCCGCCGTCAATCTTTCTCCTAAACAGGGTTTTCTCCTTCAGAAACAAACAGTGACGCGGAGTCCATGTTCACAATGCTTCAAACTGAAAACAAAGGTACGATTGCCCCAACACAAATCTTCTCGCAAACATCAATTTACAGATTTGCCTGCCTGTGGGGAGTGGAAATTTTTTATTTTTTTCCTCCCTCCTCCTTAGATGTGCTACAGCTCTTAACTGAAGTGGACGTCGCTGTTCGTGGCTTTCGAAGTATCATGAAATGTGACAGGTGTCTATGGGAAAAAGCACCGGATGGATTGGTTTATGTGCCATATGTAATCTCCTCCTTATACAGTAAGCTGGTATATAAGAGCGAGTGACTGTATCAATGTTCTATTAGAGAGTCGTTAAGATGCTTTCTGTCCACAGCCGATTTGGAGAAATCTCTTTTTGCCTTTGCCATCGAAGAGTTTGAGATCATGACGTGTGTGAGGTTCATCGCCCAAACTACAGAGACTGATTATCTTAGTATAGAATCTCTCTCTGGGTAAGTTGCAGAACCCAAGCTGACGGTTGAATATGGAACATGGTCTTGGTATGGCTCTACGAAAGCTGGGCCAGTCCTGATGTGGTGGGCCCAATGGCTTGGCACCTAAAACCGGTGCAATAAGTGTTGCTTTGGGTTGTTATAACTGCTGTGCTGTTTAGGTGCTGGTCGTTTATTGCAAAAAATGGCGGCAAACAGACTGTGAGCTTGGCCAAGCAAGGCTGTCTGTCCAATGGAGTTATCCAACATGAAATTATGCATGCATTGGGTTTCTACCATGAACACACTCGGAGCGACCGAGAGGATTATATTGATATCGTGTGGCAGAACATTGATAAAGGTAAGGGTAGGGTGCTTGGTGACTGTACCCTTGGCGAAATCCTAAAACTTTTAACACAGTAACTCTTAATAGATCTAGCTAATGTCAAGAACACCCAAATTATATGATGTATACACACAGCTACTGCTCAAAATTTTGGGCTCGCTTAGAAATGTCCTTGTCTTTGAAAGAACCCCCCCCCTTAAAATAACATGAAATATATCAAATACATTGCAGACTCAATGTTGTAGCCAGACGCTTTGGGGGAGATATATACAGTATTTTGATGGGAGTGCTGAATGGCCTCTGTACACCGTGTGTAATAGTCTATTACACGTACATTGTAATGGGGGATAGGTATGTGAAGATTCCTTTCAGGATCTGCATGATTACCCCCCCCCCCATTTAAAAGATGGGTACAAAGAAGGGAAATTGATGGGATGATGCTCACCCTGCCACAAGCTGCCATCAACAGCACCCTTAGACTATCCTAACTATCACTATTGTAGCCAAATGGCATGTGGTGCAGACATAATACAACATGACCAGGGGTGATCTTCAAAGCAAAAGGATGTGGAAGGTTTCCCAACTCTTGCCATGACGATGGAATCTGGCGCTTTTTTTTATATTATATATATACACGATACATATATCTTTTAAAATTGGCACTGAACACAGTATGTCTCTTGACAGAGAATCAGCCCAACTTTGCTGCTAATCGTGGGAACAATTTGGACCTTCCTTATGACTATGGCTCAGTTATGCATTATGATCAGTAAGTACTTTTTGATAATGTTTGAACATCCGTGTGAACAATTAATGTGCATGTTCTTTAAATGTAGCCTATGCCGCAGGTATACATTCACAAACACACCGGGAAAAGCTACGATTATCCCAAAGCCTGACCCAAAGGTGACTCTTGGACAGAAGTCTGGGATGAGTCCTTGGATGTGACGAAGCTCAACAAGGCTTATAACTGCGGTAAGTGATTTATCTATAGCCATTGCTGCCCCTGACATAATCAAAAGCTGTGCCATAACCAACATTTCAGGTGTCTGAACCAAGACAAGAGGGTTGGATGAGGGGCAGGTGGCAATATAGGCTTCCTTGCCTATGTGGTTGGGGTTTTCAGCTGAAGCTTCTCGAGTTGAGGGCCTTTCATAATGGGTTGGACAACCCATAACTTAAAAAATCAACTTCGTATATTGTCTTTTCTAAGAGGGGTGGTATACTTTGGCTAGGTTTGCATTCCATATCTTATGGTGGGGCCATAAATTCTAGATCTCTTTGGGTGGCTTGAGTGTTTTCCAGCAACCTAGTTCTGGGTTGCATTATGAATAGGTGGCTATGAAGGGCTGGCCCAAAAGTGGTGCCGATCTATAATTTATTTATTTATTTTTCCCCACAGGCCTTTGTCGGCAGAAACTCACAGATGGTTCAGGAACTTTTTCTGCAGACAGTAATAACCTAGTAAAAGGCGATAACAGCTGTCTATGGCTGATTGAAGTTCCGTATTACAAGGCAAGTGGAGGGGGCAGAAGTTGGAGCAGGGTAATAGGATAGGTCCTAGTGGCATTATGGAGGTGTGTATCATATTTGCTCAATTATAAGATGGGTGGGGGGGCTGAATATAAGTCAACTCTATAAGAAAAAGTTTACTAGTAAATATTTTTTTTTTTCATAGTTAATAAACGATGATTGAGAAAAATGCATTTGTTTTTTTTTTAGTTCCTTTCATTTGCTAACCTGTGCCCCCCCACCCCCAGAAAATGCCTTAATACCCCCCTATATGCTACTCTTACCCTCCCCCGACTTACCAGTGCTTCTTTAGACTTCTCCTTGTGCTCCAGATTCCTTGATGTCTAGTGGGGCAAACAGTGGAGGACCTGAGCTGCTGCTGGCATTTTGAAATGTATATTTCCCTCTGGTTTCTTAATGATCTATATGAACTCCATCATAATCTTCTGCTTCTAGATCTATCTAGAGATAAAGATATCTGTGGCTTCTGGATGCTACAAAATTGCTCGTGCTTTTGATGGAGGGAATAAGCGAGAAACTGACCTCCTGGCAAATAGCTGTGGAGGAGAAGCCATCCCACCTCTCATATCCTCTGGCAACCAAATGCTGCTGGAGCTTGTGAGCCTTCAACCCCCTGTTGAAGGCTTATCTCTTTCTGCTTCCTACCGTACAGGTAAGCCTCTCCAGGACTGGCGCACAAAGGCAATTATCCTTTGATTTCTTCCATTACTGACTTGTGGCTTTTCTAATCTGGGTCTGGAGCTAAATTACTATGTTGTACAGAAATATACAAGGGAAAAAAAAGGGAGAAACTCCAGTATTGGAGATCTCTGGATTGACTATTTGGTAGCCAAGACTGGTATGAATTGGATGCCATAGCACCCAGGTCCCTACTAGGGTAGGTGTGCAGGGCTCCACTGCACCAAGGTGCCCCTTTAACTCCCACCTGGATGTTCACCATCTTATTTGTCTTTAATTTTTAGTCCATCAGTCTTGAACAGTAAAAAAAAAAAAAACACACGCAAACTAATATGTATTATGGTGGGGGAAGGGTCTTCCAGTTTGCAGGATCTGCATGATTATTCCTGTCCCATTAGGCCTCATTCCCCTTAAAAGGCTACCTGAACCAAATCGGGAACCCGAGTCTGGTGGAGGGAGAACCTTGGGACAAAAAAACTCCTGATTTCTCTTTTCTTATCTCAGTTGTGTACGGTGGTTCTTACACGACAGATGGAGACCTCTTTTCTCCAAAGTTCCCCTACAGATATCCTAACAATGTAGACGCCGACTGGAGCATCATAGCACCAAAAAGATATCGGGTAAGATGGCTATAATAGAGCATGTCAGGCCTGGTAGACTTGGTTTATTGTAAATATGTATGTAGTAAATACATGGACTGGTTACCTGTTCAGTCAGATGGTGGAAGCTTAATTGAGATGTGCTATGAACCGTACATGGTCAGTTGGCATCTTTGACACCTCCTAGCCAGAAAGACACCCTTTTGACCCTGCAAAGAACTCTCCAAAAACAAAGGAGCTACAAAGTCATACCAAATATAGATCTGGGGGTCCTAGTATGTATTGTTGTAGGATATCTGGAAGGCTGATGCTGGAATACTTTCCAAGACATCAGTTGGCTAAGCTTTGTGGCTATTTTATGCTGAATATACTTGACTACAATTTTCACCATTCCAGTTGAATTGTCTGCTTCAGATTCAAGTAGGGCTGCAACTAACTATTTTCATAACCTATTAGTTGGCCAAATTTTTCAATTAATTGGATAAAACGATATGTTTGTGTGTGTGTATAATATACACAGAATAAAAAACGTAAAATTTACATCAACACTTATCTCTATCACAATGGCATTTCCATAATGCCCTTATTTTACTGACATAATAAAAGCCAACCTGCCCCCCCTGTTATGCACATGACCCCAGGCTTGCCACTCTGCTCCCCAAATATGCATTATACCCTCCTATATGCCTTATACCCCCCCATATGCCACTCTGCTCCCCAGATATGCCTTGTATGTCCCTATACACCACTCTGCCCCCTTGATATTCCTTACATCCCCCCTGATATTCCTTATGCCTGGTGTCTAGTGGGGGGCCTCCGCTGCTGGCCAGCACTTCTGCTAAAGCTTCTATGACTGGGCACCAGAAAGTCGCGTGACAATAGTGCAAGCCCCAGCAGAAGTGGAGGCTGTCTGCACGGACGCCCACCAGCTACCAGATAGGAGTATCCTCCAGTGCTGAAGGGGACCTGGATCCTCCTCCCTGGCAGCTGGTGGGCGTTTGGGCAATGCGCACAGACAACCACTGCTTCTGCCCTCCACTTCCCCTGGGGCTTCTATTATGGAGCACCGGACGGTCATGTGATGACAGCATTCAGTCACAGAAGCCCCGGCAGAAGTGGCGTATGTCCGCGTGCATTGCACAGACTGCTGCCGGCTGCCAGAGAGGATGATCTGGGTCCCCTGCAGCGCTGCAGGTGATCTTGATCTTAGTGTTATGTGACCTCTATTTGAGGTCGGATTATAAAACTAAGGGTATTTTTCAGAGCATTTTTTTTTTTTTTATTGATTAGCTGTTTCAGCCCTAAATTCAAGAACTGCTTAACTCTAAGACAAAGCCACTCAACGCTTGGCCTCATAAGGTATTAAGACCTATCTGCCACAAGCTTGACCCTCCAGCGGTCTGTGTTGTGCCCACTTGTGTGGTGGTCAATATCCCACCACTTAACAGTGGTGCAGCCCTTCCTGAGAAGGCAACAAAATATTGAGAGCCTTATACAAAATGGGAGAACTCTGTGAGAACTAGTCCTTGCTCAAAGCTGGAGTGCTGCTTTTTAACCCCTTCCGGACCGGCGGTTGCATACTGCGTCTTCACTTGAAGACCGCAGTATTTTGTTAAATATTTAAATTCCGTGATCGTGATTCGCTGCAAAGCGATCACGTGCACGGAATTGAGGGGGGATGGCTGCTACAGATCGCTGGGAACACCCAGCGGTCAGTAGCAGCCGCCCCTCGTGATCCCAGCGTTCAAAGCGACGCTGGATCGCGTAAAAGCAGTGACGTACCTGGTACGTCCCGGTCTGCCGGTGGCGCGTGACCCGGAAGTACCAGGTACGTCCCGGTCTTTAAAGGGTTAAATGAAGCCAGTGATATCACTGGGTCACTGCTGGCATTGGGGTGACTGTCTATTTGGATCCTCAATCCTTTTATCTTTAATTTTAATAGATATCCCTCAATTTCCCCGTCTTTGGCATGGAGGCATCGACAGGCTGTTCGCGTGATTATGTTACCGTGACTGATGGTCCAACCACAGGTGGCACTCTTCTGGGCACATACTGTGGCACGGTCTCGAAGACGGTCACTGTGGAATCTTTAACTAATGTGCTGATACTCCACTTCCACAGCGACGCGCAGGTGAATTTCATCGGTTTCAAGGCATCCTGGCGTTTTGGTAAGTGACAATTATATCCAGCGTGTGAAGTAAGCGGTATTTAAACATATAAGCTTGCCATAGTATGTTTTTGTCGGCTGCCTCTTAATCTAGCACTCTTTTAGTCCTTATTCCACAGGGTGAAAGACCTCCATGTAAGATATTACAGTAACCATACAGTCATCTTATCTGGCTCTTATCCTTTTACTTTTCTTCTATAAAACATTTACAAGTTTCCAAAAACTAACTCTTGTGTTTTACTTGCAGTGGCTCCCAGTTAACATGGATGATTGGAGTGAGAATATTGAAAAGGTCCCTGTCCATACTATATAAACAGAATTTACACCAAATCGGTGTAAAACCAAACTCATACCAACATTGCACTACCGGGGCCAGATTTTTTTTAACGTGTTGCTTTAATATGTGGAGTAGGACTCGTACATCTCAAGCAATATTTTTGTTACTATTATGGGACGTAGGTAATTCTACAAGGTGAATGAAATTCTGTCCACTTATTAAATTGTATCCAATGGTAACCAAATGCTTTAGTTATTCTTTCAATGACTGTTTTCTTGACAACGGCTACTTCAAGGGTACTGTGATCTATATGGCACTGCAAGTTCAAATTGTCATATTTGTGTTTCCCTCCTCTAATAGTACTGAGCATATATTGTGTATGTATATATATTACATAATAAACATGAATGTGTTGGAAATGTCTATTGATCTGGAGTGTATGGATGAGCTGCCAGGTCTAAGTTGCAGGTAATACACTTGTAACTAGCCAGTATCTGGAATGAACAGTGCATTTAGAAGTTTATTATCGAAGGGGGGGGGTGCCAATGTCGAGGAATTGGCACCGAACCTTGCTAATGAATATTGAGTGCCTGGTGACCTTTCAAGAAAGCAGTCTGCTCCACCATGTGTGGAGGAGAGCTGTGTTGCCTATGGGAGAAAATCCTCCTGCTTTGGACACCGGGGAATGGGCTTGAAAGCAGTGGTTGGGCCACACAAAAGCTCTATGGTCCTGAAAAGTCAAGGTAGGCTTTGACCCAAGACCAAGGGTGCTTGGGTGGTACTAGTATACACCAAAGTAACAACTGATGCTCCAGTGGAGCTGCTTTACATGTGGGCGGGAGTGTCACTGGGAATGTCTACTTCTACATACCTCCTTGCCGAGTGCATGAGACTCGGCACAAGAAACAAGCATACCCCAAGTATTAATTTTAGTGGCCACCATATACTGTCTATGATGGCATGGATGCAACCTCTCTGCTCATAACCGGCCTCCAGATCAGCTGCTTCCTGGTAAGAACTTGTTTTCCAGTAGGTCATGCATTTTCCGAGTAAGGTAGGGTAGATGGCTAACATGAACCAAGCTGGCTTAAAGTCTTAAGCATACCTGGACAGCTCCGGGCTACTAGCTGCCCTAATTATGCCCATTTCCCTCTGCCCAATGGGCTGGACACCCCAATGCTCAGAGGACACTGCATGGAGAGCCTACTGCTCCTCTAGGATCATCCTGACATGGGCATCAGGAAAGCCTACACTGCCCGTCAGTTGGAATAACCACCCTTACGAGTAAGTGTAGTATCTGCTATGCAATGCAACCCCTGCAAAGTCCCCATGTAACAGGGCAGCAAACATCCTAGAATCTGTCACCACCATGTCTAATGCTGTTCCTGTCTGTGCTCTAAACCACTGCACCCACATGTTCCTAAAAGCTGCTATGTGTGCTGCTCATCCATAACCTTCAGCATTAAGTAGAAAGGATCTAAAAAATCCTGCTGCATTTATGCCCCTGTCTACATCTACAGTGATTCTGCTCTCAAAAACCCTGGACAGCCATCAGTGAAAGGCATGCTGTGTGCTAGCAGAGCTCCATCGGTCAGAGGTGAAGTAGGTGGTCTATCCAGCATTCTTGGACAGCTCATCCTTTAACATTGATATGAGATGCTACGGTCCTGCTGAAAAATCCCTCCTCGCTCACCAGAAGGAAGCACCTCTGACAGTCATAAGCTGACTAAGAAGCTGTCACTTTGACTGCAGCGTCAACCCGCACATTTGTGTATAGCGAGCAGCCTCAAACTTGTATTTATAAAAAGTATAATGAAATACAAACCTATGCACATGGGTTATTCAGCTGCATCTGCATTACATGAATACATTTTCATATACATTTCTCTGCAGTTACATGTAATCTGCATAAACATTAAGGTTACAGCTCGCTTTGCCAGAGATCGGTGAACAAATGATTGCATGGTAAGTGTCCAAACAGTACTTCTGAAATATCATGTGTTGTCATCTATCCAAAACTATACTTTTATGGGGGTATTTTAAGATGGTGGCCTATTAGATCTCAAATGAGAGATTTGGTAAATCCACTATTCCTATCACGGCAGACCTTTGTACCACCTTGTCTAGCATGCCTACACCAAATCTGATTATAGGGCATGACTAGGGCAGCAATCAACTGTGTTTTGTAGGAACATGGGACGTTCTTCCAAAACCTTAAGATGTTGATAGTGATGAGCCCAAAGTCAGTATACTATATGTAGATTTGTTCTAAAAAAATAACTTCCAAGAGGTCTAATTAAAAAGGACACTTAAAATATAAAAATAACTTTATTTGGTTAACACTTTGTACTTACAAAAAAAACCAAACAGATGGCCACCGCAATGAACTTGAAGCTGCTGTGTTATATATTCTATCAGTATCTGCACCTGTTCATTATGAATGGCAGTTTCAGATTTTTTTTAATCTTCCTAGTTTTGCATTCATTAAATTAACACATTTTCATATTTCTCTGCATAAGATCCCCAAAACACATCGGATAACATAGGAGAGTAATTGCATAAAAAGCGTTCAAATTTCTTTTGTATTCAGGAAATTCTTTAAAACAAAAACTGACTCGAATAAGAATGGATGAAATAATCAGAACGCTTCAGCCGAGGCCACTTGTTGAGAACTAAAACCTCACAAATAGAACATAGTGGGCAAACACGTCTCCATTAAGTGAATCATTTCAGATCTTCATGTTATATTTACTGACAAGTTCATCCACATAACCAAAGGCTTTGATCTTCTTTAGCAGAGACACCAGAACGGCCACGTTTTCACTGAAAGAATAATGTAAAGTTTTTGAAACATATTTCAGGAGGATATTTCTCTCTTAAAAAAATGCAGAACATGCCTTAAAGAATACGCCCTTATAGCCATTATTCAGATCCGCAATAGGAGGAATAGAATACGTTTCCTTTGTATATAGCGTGTAATCATATTACCCGAGGCTAATGTATTACTAAATTACAGGCATTCATTGGTTGAGACCTCTTTGGAACCTAAGCTGCGTTCAAAAGGGAGATAAACTTTTTTTGAGAAAAAAAAAAAAGTGATAATTGTATAAAATGCATGAATTAACAACTACAAAGAAGGTGATGGAGTGACTTATTGACCAAAATCCATCCTGTGCATGTGCTTTTGAACAATCCAAAAACTGCATTCTTTATACATGTATATATTTTCAACATGGTTAACATACGATTAAATGGCTATGGCATGTGAGAAAAGGTAATATAGATGCTTTGACTAAACCGAGAGTCTAAATAAAAGGTTAAGACTGTATGAAGCAAGGAAACTGATTTGCGTAAAAGGTCTTGCTCCATAGAGGATATATTATATATACACGATATATAGATATGTGTATAGATATATATATTAATATATATATATATATATATATATATATAGAGTATAAAAATACATACCCGTCATTTAACTTGTGCAGTGCATGCGCGCTGTGTAGTAGGTGTTTGCTGAAATTTGCCAAGCGAGGTAGAGTGGATCCACTATCAAGACCTTTAAACCAACTCTGTGGGAGACATTCCACAACCTACAGGACAAACCAAAGGAAGACCAACTCAATACCGACAGAGACTTGGTGCCCAATTGTTCTAGTTAAGTCTTAATGTTGTGTGATGTCATCTAATTATGTACTGATGTGATTGAGGCCTATTGATCTGTTTAAAACCTGGCTGTTGCCTTGATGTTTCTGTGGATAAATATACTATAATCTGTTTGATAAAATGTTAATTCCTGCTGTACCCAATTCAAGGTAGTTGTGTCTACCTATTGGGTGCACATAGCGGGGTTCCAAGGTGTGCATGCTGACTAGTGCTGGTAGTGATCTCTGGGAGCGAGTACAGCTCTCTTGGTGAACCCGTTACACATTGTATTTATCCAGCGTTTACACAACAGACCCCATAGTGCCAGCCTTACAGGAATTAAGAATGGAAGGTTACCTTTCTAGACTTGTTGACCATATCAGAGTCAGGAGTCGCATTCAAAAGTATTAAGAGGAGGTAGCGATTGAGCAGTTTGTCCACTCCAAGTTCTTGCAAGGCTTCTTCTTGGAGGAATCCATCCCATAACATAATGTTGTTTAGCATCTGTGTAGCAAGAATGGGCACAGTTGATGACCATGGTTATTTATACTACACTGTAACTGTGCATAACAGACGGTTAGTACTCACCTTCACGGATGCCCAAAACTGCCTTTCTTGGAATTTTGACCGTGGAGAATTTTTATCTTGCAAAGCACTATTATAATTAGATTTAGAATAAAAGAAAAAAGGAGTCAGGGCTATATACACCACATTTGCTCCATTATAAGATGACCCCCCCAAAATGTAAATATTAAGAAAAAGAAAGCCTATAAGAAAAGTTTTACTAGTAAATATCAATTCACACGTAAACTATTTTCACATTTAATAAAAACTACGATTGAGAGAAATGCATTTTTTGTTTTTATTTCCCTTCATGTGCCAAACTACCTCCCAGTTATGCACATCTGCCCCCCAGTTAAGCCTTATACCCCCAAAATATGCTACTCTGCTCCCTGATGTGCCACTCTGCCTCCCACCCCCTGACCTGCCAATACATCTCCAGATTCCCTGGTGTCTAATAGGGGCAGCCGGTGGACGTCCTCCCAATGCACGTAGACAACCTCCGCTGCTGTCCGGCACTTCCTATGGGACTTCAACGTTGGAGCACCGGAAGAGACGTTCACCGGCTGCCAGAGAGGAGGATTCAGGTCCCCTGCAGCGCTGGTAGACTAAATGTGCAATGAGCATTGTCAGTGTTCAAGCTCTTGCACAGGGCAACCTGATATTTGTGTAGAAGATTTGTCAAGTACTTTACCTTTTGGGGTACAATGGAATAAATACATCATCTTCAATAGCCTTCTTTAATCTTGAAATAAGACAACCTACTAAACCCTTAAAATAAAGGCAGAGGAAAACCATTTGTAATATGTGTATATAGATCACAGAATTTGTACAGATTTTAGTATAGATAGATCATGCTATAAAACACCTCCTTACCTCTACTGCCTTTTTGGACTCGTCCCCCAATACATAGGTTTTGCAGAAACAAACCAAGTTTTTTGTCTGCGTGGATGACACTGGATCCCAGATGTGCTCCACAAACTCTGGGGGTAAAATGACTTACAATTAAATAAAACGTTCCAATGAAGATGCCACTACATAGAACTGGAGAAACGTATAAGCACCAGAATCATGACGGTTTTAGATGGGTTTTAAAATGGGTGCTTCAGGTGAGATCTTAAACTGAACTTCAATATTCATAAAGAAGGGCCGATCACAGCAAGCATATTATGCATGAAGCAATAAAATGGCCCTGAGCAAAGCATAGGTATATCAGATCCCCAACTATGCATGACATGGGTGCCACCTCAGCCCTCTTTGCAGGAGACTCTTTCTAGACTGGGCCCTTCCTAATGCAATTTTCCGGCAACCCGACTCTAATGAATAAATCCCAAATGCTATTCCAAGTTTAAGTTTAAAAGGCTTATTGATTCTGCATATTACTAGGAATTTCCTTGTTTTCCATGAAAATGGCTCAGTGACCCCAAACTTTTGAAGCATGTGACTATAATCTATGGACTGTCTCACCTGAAACCTTTGGAAGAACACACTTTTCAATCACGGATGATAAAATGTTGACATCTGTATTGTCCGCCACACTGTTTTCAGGGTCTCCACTGGCACAAGAGAACTCTTCAACTTCACCGTACCACTCCATCTCCTCAAGCACAGTGGTGGCCTGTGTAGATAAGGAGAGAGTTGTTTGGATGTGTATATTACACACACACACAGACACACATAATACACATACTAAAGGGTGCAAAGCATAGCCTTTAATACCTGCTTTGTTGCTATGCAAATTTCATCATTTTTTCCTACAGATCTCAACTGGCTAAGTTAAAATAGTCCTTTATGCTATGTCAAACTGTAATGACAACACTCATTCATAAACAAAACACAACAAATAAATTCTACCTCTAACGGGTTCCAGTCCAGGAGCTGCAATCTGATTATTGGATTGAGTAGTTTGGGAATGCATAAACCAATGTAAGCATCATAATATGTGTCCGGAAATCGCTCTCTCCATTCGTGAAACTTGGACAAGATGTTCTTAACCCGATGAAAGTCTTCATGTACATCATCAAATATGTCTTTACTCTGAAGACATATTCTGGCTGTAGGAAGATAAAGAAACAAGACATTAATCAAGTTGGTTCAGAGCAAAACAATACAACATTTGACAAATACGTTAACCATATGCCTCCACCATAATTACCACCTTTCTGCTATACATTAAATAAAAAGCAATGATACCATAAATAGCAGAGGTCTCTTTGGACTACATAAACTATGATTATTTATAACAGTATAAAATTATTCTGATATCCCACGTTGTGGTCATGAGTTTGTATATGTTCTGCAAAGTCATTCTTAACAGTGTGTTATATAATTACACACACAAAAAAATAAAAACAATTGGTGTATGTGCACTAGCTGAGAACTAGGAAAGTAAACTATAAGAAAAAAAATGCCAAAACTCTCATCTTTGGTGTTCTCAGCTGCAAAGTATATTTGGTTGTGAAGGAGTTAAATTGTATAAGTGTCTTATGAACACGGCACCTCTGTTTTGTTGGAAAGAATTCTCCTCTCCAGGAGGCATCTCATCATCACTAGACATTCCTTCACAATGATCTTTAATTCCAGAGAGTTTGCGCCTCTCCTGCCTTCGGCTCCTGGATAGAAAGAAGGGGTAAAACAAATCAATGTATTACATGCAGACACCGTAAAACAAAAATAAACAGGTTTAATAAGGAGGTGAATCAGATAAAAGTCAGTGGCCAGGTTACCTTGATGAACCAACACTAGCCGCAGAGATTTGGTTTCTTTTTTTAAATTTGGGTAAATTATAGTTATTAAAATGATTTACTTTACATAGCTTAGAACATCACTTGAGGCATAAGAGATCCACGTTCACATATTTATATTTTAAAAGGAGCACAAGAGAAAAGGGGAATACAGCTATTGTGGTAGGTGATGATGAGTGCCATTAAAGAGACCATATAATATCCCTGCCAGCCCCAGTAAAGAACAATATCTATTAAAGTACTTTAATATACTTTTTCACCCCAAGACAAAACTAAAGCTCTTATCAGACACAGAAGCAGCTGACCCGCAGCAGCACTCCTACCGCAGATCAGATCGTTCTTGAAGCTGATTTGCTGCCTGGCAGGAAAGTGTTCCCACTGCATCAATGGCAGCACTTTTCATATATACGCACTGGGGTTTAAACAGACCCCCATGCATGCAGTGTTCACCCAAGGCAGCGCAAAAGCTGATTGGATGCAGAACTCCCCCATGCGTTTGCAAGGTGGACCACACAGCTACCATATGCATTAAATTGCATAAGTTTTCTGGAGTGTTCCTGTAAAAGGAGGACCGATGGAACACTAGTTCAGCAATACACAACTGTCTTAGAAAATATTCCTTTTGAGGATTTTGTTAAATATTGAGACTGTTAAATCCACGGCACACAATCCTTGCTCATAGCAAAATGAATTCTGGTTGGGGCATCTGTGACAAAGACAACCAATGCTTGCTGATTGCAAAAACGGATCTTTAAGGGGTAAAAGTAGCCATTGTTGCTGTTGGGCACACATACAGTCAGCACAATTTCTGTACAGATGTTTCCCTCACCTTCGCAAACATGAATCTTCTAAAAGGTTTGCAGCTGGGTTCTCCGATTCCTTGTCAATTCCTGCTAAACACCAAAAAACAAAAACATATATATATATAAATATATATTGTTTGCTGCTAATCAAGACTACAAGAAGTAATTCCAGCCTTATTACATATAATAATCAGGCATCTAAAAGGAGGCCATGTTCCTTTTGGCTACCCCAGACACCAATGTTTTATATATTACAAAGAAGTGTAGAACATGTATACCTGGGTCATTAGTCGTGGTTAATAGCAATCACCTTTATTTGTAGCCGCAATAAAATCACATCAAGCTCTCTAACCAAGACTTGGGCTGCTCTATTTCCATTAATAAAGATGTTTGGGGAAAAAAAACAGCACTGGGCAAACGTGAGGAGTTATGTCAGTTTAATGGGTTATTGTGTATTAGTGACCATACTAACCAGATAGCTTCAAAATTGCAGCAGACTCGTTACGGAGGTCCTTTTGCCTACGCTGCAGCTGAAGTCCGGCTCTCTGATGCACCAGTGTAAACATCTCAGACTCCAGTTCATGTATCTGGTTGATCTAGTGTTTAAACAAAATAAGAATAATGTTGTTGTTTTTTTAATTACAGAACACACAAAGAAACAATTTTGCAGTTTATTTCAGCAGTTTAAATTGTACGTTATCAGCCCTGCTATAAGGACTAAAGCTTCCATCTATTGCGTTACGATAAACCAATCGTGAGAGTTGAATGCTCTTCTCTATTGAAACTAATAGCAGAGATGTAATTATCCTTCTTAATTAAAAATTTCTATAGATTCCAATAGGACAATTATAGCAGATATGCACTTTATGTTAGGTAATAAATATCTGTTTACCTAGCATGTGGCCTATTTCTTACCGTGTCACCCTAGAATTATACGTAGCCAGATACTGTAGGAGTTGCCCTACATCATTTTTTCTATATTCTTTATGAGAATTCATGGTTAAAACATTTTAGGTCAACCGTTCAAAAAAAATGGCATTGTATTGTACAGGGAAAACAGTAATCTACTCTAGATAAGGATACTTTCAGTGCAAGGTTACAGTTTTCAGCGCCTTCTGGAGCAGTCACTTACCTTTTCATTGAGACAGTCAACATAGTTATCTACATAAGATTTCATCTTCTTGAAAAACTTGTAGCTTTGCTCACTTGTGGATTTCTCAAGCTTTTCTAGCAAGTGTTTAGAGCTCTCAATATCATACTTATATTTTTCACTCTCTTGTGTATGAGACTTGTGAACCTCTTGAAAAGATGCAATCCTAAAATCACAAAAAAATGGCATCACAGTAATTGGCTTAATTTTTCATTTTGTTTTGGGGTAAGATGATTGGTTATCTTATTTATTTCCATGGATTTTTAAAGAGGGAGTCATCTATGTTCAGACTGACACACACACACACAGTTTGTTACAAACAGAATTCTAATCACACAAACTGATTTTATGAAGAATGTTCCCAAATTAGTGTAAACTTTCAGGAATATTCAGGAACCTCTAATAACTGATCAGGATGTTTCTTCCCAGATATGTAAAATAAGTCAAAGTCTGTCTCAGAAGGGGAGACAAGCCATGTTCAGGACAGCGGGCATCTCAATTGCTGCAGTCATAATACACAACAACATTGGACAAACAAATGTTGCTAAATATAAAAAGACGAAATATGTACATCTATACAACATGTATAGAACTCGACCAATTTCAAAATAAGGGAAAGTCCCTTCACTTTGTGGGTCATATTTATCTTGCCTTGCAGCGAGTCTCTTTTTGATATCTTCCACTGTTACTGGTGGCAAGGACACCCTTGGCTCTGCAGCTCTAACCCTTTGTGGGGGTCGCACAGGCACCATATCTTCATCTACAACCTAAGAAAGAACACAACAAATCAGTCACGTTGAAATAAGACACATGGATTGAGCTCTGTAATATGCTAAGTATATATACCTTTACAGATAACTAATTTTAATTTTTTTTATCTGATTTTTTGCCATATAACAAAAACTTAAGGGGTTAATCATTGTTTATTGCATCATCATTGCATCTATCAATGTGTCTCCAATACTGTGTCGGCTGGTGAAAGTTTTAAATTCAGTTAGTGGTGCACGTTTAATTAATGAACATTGATGTAGTCAGACCAGCAGTTCCCAACCCAGTCCTCAGGTCACACTTAGCAGGACTTTGGAGATATCCCTTTTGGGATTCACAAAATCTGGGCCATTTGTGAGCCACAGGAGCTGGGTTGGAAACCACCATTATAGACATAATAATACATTACTTGTGAAAACTTGATTGCTTTCTTTATCTGCTGTTCCTCCCATCTGTCCTGAAAGTCCACATCCTCTTGATTCTCTTCTCTGTCAGATTCATTCCCCGATGCTGAAATCATTAAGACAGGAATATGAACAGGGCCCAAAATGAATTGTAACAAGACAGAAATGGAGAAAATCTCAATGGACAGAAGGTAGAAAAAGTACATACAGCCACTTGACTTGATGCATGTTATGGTTAATAATGCCAGGTAAAGGTATGCAAGGATTATTTAGATCCGAAACTAACCAACCAAGCAGTTGTGTATTGGAAATTCAATTTAAGTGGGAGGCTAGCCATCTTAACTACACACCACATAATTTTTTGCCTCCTTTTCAATGGTTATTTATCGGTTCTTTAAACAATAAATGAGCAGAATTCAGGTTTTAAGCAAACAAAACTGAACTGAGCTTTGTTGATGTAAATGCATAATGCAGCCATTGTCCATATGAAGAGGAGGGGGTGCAATGGCTGCTCCTGTACCTGGGAACCCATCAACAGATAGATGTAAGATATTGTAAAGAACAAAATAAAACACACCTAATATTTAAATCCTTAAAGCAGTAAAAATTATAGATTTACTTTTCTGGTCAGCTCCTGGAGTGAAAAGTAAGAAATAAGTTATATATATATATATATTTATATAATATTTATATAAATAATTTCTCTCTTTTTCAGTCCAGAACTGTTGTTTCTCTGTTTAATTTAGGGCAAATCAATGTGTTTCTCTGAAATGCAGAGTAAAAGTTCGGTTCAGGTTTTTGGAATCTCTTAGCTACAGTTAAACAAGCTACATAAACAGTATTTTTCCTCATTTGAAACAAAATCACGATGAACATGAATAATTTCATATTCAACATACATATCTCGCCTGCCATCTGCTCCTTCAGCGTTTTGGTCCCCGGTGCAAACTGGATTCTTTTCTCATGGTCATCAACATCGTCATCACTATCTGACTGGCTGGAATCTGTCCTGGTCTGTGATGTATCAAGCGATAAGTAGTCACCTTGGGCTTGAGCTCTTCTACGCTGTCTGCGAGCTGCTTGGATGGTTTTCAAATCTGGGATATCACCTGCTCTGAACAAAAACAGTGACAAGAATTACTAATGATATTCTGGTAGGTTTATGGAAAAACATCACCCCACAACAATGTTAGCTGGACCCAGTCCATCTCCAGTGACGCAACATTTGACTTGACCAGACAATGAAAATAAGCCAAAAACAGTAGAGACATATCCCAGTGAAATAACATCATCATATCTGATATTCAATATCATCTGTAAAGGTTCTAGCATTATCATTGAAAAAATGACAAATAAAAATGCATATGCTTAAGGAACGCCTTACAATTATTTTATCATATATACATATATAATTATCAGCATTATTATTATTATTTTTTTTTTTTTTTTTACAAACTATCAAGCCGGCACATTGTCCAGAGGTATCTTTATCACCTTCTCTGTACTCTGTTTATCCCAATTAAGACATAGAAAACAGAACCCATGCCACAAACAAGCGCAAACCTGTAGGTTCCGTGTCAGAAAGAGACTGAGATGGGCTGCTGACGTCAGAGCCTGTTAAGTCCTTCTCCAAAGTCGGGTAATCTGTGTGTTCTTCACTTTCAGGCTCAGAACAACTATCCCTCCCCGGATGCACAGCAACTTATTTTGTCAAAGAAAAAAAAAAAAAAAAAGACAGTTACAAACTTGTGCATCATTAGCAGGAGATCCATTATATTTCAAAAAGGTTCATTAGTCCGTTCTAGGGAACATTTTAACACTTAATGGCTATGTAAAGCCAAACTATTAACAAAAACCATACGTAATCATTTTAAGGTAATATGGACTGAATCTGCCTCTCTGTATGTAAAGCGGGGCTTCAGACACATAACATTATCACAGCTATTCGCAGTTTGTCAAAAGTATGCACAATAGTGAATACCTCATCATATAATTAATATTTGCAAACATCGTAGAAGCACAGGAAATGGATACAATGCTAGAGACAGAGCAAAAGCCTCAAAAAGCACAACATGAACGTTACATTAAAATGATTTTGCAGTATTTGACTGATTGTTTTCTTCAGGATGTAAATCCACAAAGATTTGTCACTCGTCATACACAAGATCGCCTTCAAAGAGTTTACTGGACCAGATTATGAGCACGTTTTTTTAAAAGCAGGTTTGTTATCTTTAAAATTTGCTTGGCTGAAATCACAACAGCATCAGTGAATAAAAGCCAAGCCCTAGCATACCAACACAAACATTGTTATAATAAAGGAATTGATGTAATAGGATTCAGGCAGCGATTTGCAACGCAAGTGACATCATTGTTGCTTTACTTAAAATAGATTTTTTTTATAAAAAAAGATCTATAGATATACATAGATATATGGACCAGCACTTCCAACAAGTCTATACGCACCAACATTATTTTGCTTCTTTGCATGGTCTCCATTTTCTGTCTTCTTCTGCACTCTAAACACTACCGCGTTAACAGACGGCTTCTTAACCTTAAACAACACGTCTTCACCTGGAACATACAGAAAAGAAATACAAAGTACATAAAAAGCCAACATTTCACAGCTTCGGAAGATATTCAGACGGACTGTGAACACAATACCAGGAGCTGCCACATCCATACCTGCACCTAACACTAGCCTTTACAGACCTGTTTAATCCAGCGCAGTGATTTAAAGGTATTTTGTATACCAAACTATATTGACAGAGTGTTTTAGACATGCTGACAAACACCTTACAGTAACACACACACACACAAACATGCTATGCTCCTGTACACACATGCTAACCGCAGACATGAATAGACACTCCAACACTATATGTTGATATACACACGCATGCTAATACCACATTGTAACAAAAAACAAACACCACACACATGCATACACTATACATATGTAAAATTACACACTAACACTACGGACATTTACACACGCTGACTCTGACACTATAGGGTATACACACACACACACTACTCTCTCACCTCACACAGACCAGCCACACCACTGCCTATCTTCTGCCATTGTTAATCAGGCACCGTATGCTTTCCCGCTGGGAGCCTCAAGGCACCCACTCACCACGCCCTCCCACCACCATGCCCCCCGCAGGAAAGCATACAATGCCGGATTCACAACAGCGTTGCTGGTCTCCACGAGCATTGGGTGCCGGATTCATGATTGCAGCCCTGCAAAACCCTGAGCGGTAGGAAGTGGTTTCTAGATGCCATGGCAACCGAGCACCCAAGGTTTGTCAAGCCCTGCGTGTGTGTACTATATATATATATATATACACACACACACACACACACACTACCACGGAAAAGAAATGGATCGAAATGGTTGAACCGTAAAGCATAAAAACGCTTTCATGGTTCTACCCGGGATGCAATATTCAGTCAGTCCGGCTCTGACCTTCCCTCTCCTCTGTGAAACTCAGCAGACTCCTAGGCCCGCCGCTCCTGGGCAGCTTGACACGGCAATCTCCGTTATCATTATCCTCCTCACTGCTCTGCCCACCGCCCAGCACCTCCTCTTCATCGCCATTATTACTGCCACCCCCAGGAGATTCCGCGCTTCTTTCTTCCCTCTTCTTGCTGGTCCCGCAGGTCAGACCCCTGCGGCCATCTCTCCTCAGCTTGTTAGACCGGATCCGCTCATTTTCTTCCCCCTTTCCCACTTCTTCTTCTCCCTCCTCTTCACTGGATTCTGCTTTTCGAACGCGTAAGTTACGATTCGGCTTCCTAAACATCTTGCATGAGTGACCAGGCGCCCTTTTTCTACGTCATTCAAAAAAAAGCGACGTCGCGTATGGAATCGTCACAAACGTCATCCCAATCAGCGTAGCCTAGAGGCGCGCGTGTGAAAAACTTTATTAGTATGAACAAAATAGTTTCATTTATTAAAGCCAGGAGAGTGTGTGCTTCTTGTCTTGTGTGAATAAATAACGTTTTTGTCTCAAGGCAGCGCAGTTACGTTTATGATGTCATAGAAGACCATAGAAGAATATACAATTGTTTTTGGCTATTTGATTTTTTATTTCTCCACGTAATGAACTTAAATGTTAATAAAATAAACAACAATAAACCTTTCAGGAAAAACCATACCTCCAAATCACTACAATCTATCGGCATCTGATTTCATTCCATGTGACAATAAAGTGTTCCCGGCAAAAAATATAAAAAAACAGAATTTTCCATTATTAAACTTTTTTTTTCTGGGAATGTTTTTGGCTACAAAAGTGGAACAGAACCCGTAAAAAGTACTTTTTGGCTTAAACGTATAAACTGCAAAGAGTTTTCCCAAACTTTTTTTCCCGGGGGGCCAGTTACATCACGTGTGTCATGCTGTTATTATGACGCATGAATTGTGTCATGTCATGTGTGCAGGAATTTGGTGGTGAAAAAAGTAGAAAAGTTGTGAAAAGTCACAGAAAGAAAATCAGACTTTTTTTTACCCCGTCTTAATAGGATCTAGGTAAAAAAAAAACGGTATTTTACATCAGATAGCGTTGAATATTTGAACGCTGGGTATAATAATAATAGATAATTCAAGCAATTATTATGAATAATAATATTAATAATAATAATAACACTAGAATGTTAATACCACAGATTATTTTTATAAAATATGGAGACAAGGCTCCAATAATTAACATTTACAGTGAACAAAACTGAAAGAATTGGCGCTGCAGAATATGATGGCGCTTTATAAAACAAATAATAATAATATAATACGGTAATAATAATTCACATATAACTGGACGCTGGTGAGCCCGACCGCCCAACTATGCTTTACGTGCGTGTTCAGCAACCAGCAGATCATCGCTGCACCTGCCTGCGCCCGCCCGCACTTTTTTTCTGCCTGCCATCCACCCAGCCATCCACCCATCCCACCTTGTCAATCGGGTGACGCGGGGCGTGTGACGGCTGCGCGCTCGGAACTGGTTTGTCCTGCGGGGCTTGCTGTAGGAGAGGTGTACGGGGCACGGAGAGACTGGCAGCAGGAAGAGAAGGCAGGAGTCCCGCATATTGACGGAGGTCAGTGTTACAGGGGGAGGAGGTCCGTACAGCTCTGCCCCGGGAATGGCAGGTGCCTGACACCCCAGGAGCCCACGAAGCCCCTCAGGCGGGTGTGTACTCTATCAATAATGCAGTCTAAATGCGTACCTGGCTGGGGGTGGGGGTATATATATATCTATATATATATATATATATATATATATAATATTACTATATGAGGTGTGTGGTATATTGTATGTATATATATTATAATATATTATATATATATATATATATATAATGATTTGTATTAGCTGCAGTTTTAGGAGTGACCCCGATAGGTTTGGGAGTCACATCTATAGAGATCACAAAGTTAAGAGCCCAGGCTTTTTTGACACATGGGTTCGGCCGGCCCTGTTTGGGAGACAAATTACTATTTATTTGTTGTTGTGTTTTTGTGTGTTGTGCCGGTGTTGTGGTGCATTGTGGTATAACGTCGACATTCTGTCGAAAATGAATTTTTAAGCAGCAGAAGAGGTGGCCGGGGGAGGTCGTACTCACCGAAGCTAGCAATCGTAACGTAACATTTTCTTCTGGTGTCCAAAAAACCTGCGGTTTCATCATAAAAAAGACAAGTTTAAACTCCATACTGCAGCACGTTACACTCGACCGGCCGCACAACCTGAGGTGTGTGTGTACATACAGATATATGTGTGTGTATATATATATTACACACACAGGTGTATAGTGAAATGGTTGCATTATATATATATATACAGTTTTGGAATACTTAGTTTTTGGGTTTTTTTGACATCTTGTCTTCTGGACTAATACGGCTAAACCCATATAATATGTATTGTTTTATATAGTGCCATCATATTCCGTAGCGCTGTACAATGGGTAAACTGACATAACAGTATACAACACAACAATTCGACACACGGAAACGAGGCAGGGAGGGCCCTGCTCAAACGAGCTTACAATATAATTATATAATATAATTATATTATATATATATATATACTAACATATATATATATATATAATAACATATATAATGAAACATGACAAATGTAACAGAATCGTGCGTTTGAGTTGACACTTATTAATGATGTGTATATTACTCGGTAGTATTGTTTGTGTAGGAAGTTTGCATGTATAATTAGATCATTATTACCAAAGTATTAAGGAGTAGTAGCTTTGGGGGGATTATCATTTTTAATGTCATCAAAATAGTTTTAAGTGGATGATCCACAAGAATATCCCTAACCTAGATAACCCTCTATTACTATTATTATTATTATTATTATAACTATTATTATTGTTGTCATTGTGTATTCTCATCAGTATTGTACATATAGGAAACATATCGCTGCTGTTCTGGCTTACAGTATATTTTAATTTCGGGCGTTGGGGTGTATTCACTAAAGGGAGATTTGGGGTTTTAAAGCTGATTCACTTTTTCGTTGCCAAGTTTCTCCATCAAAAGGCTGAGCTGGCCCCTTAGACATTGCACAGGGCCGGCCACTGGGGCTGGATCTTCATAACCGTACAGTCAAGTCACAGCGCTGAGGCGGCAGCTCATCTGACGACTCTCTCTTTAGTGAATAGGCCTCTGCGGTTACCTAGAAAGGGCGAAGACGTTAAAACAAAAGAACAGGTTGATGATCAGGGGCTGGCGGATCTCGCGACGTATGATTACTGCCGTGCGGAGCTGGAAATACAAGCTTCTCGCTGTTGCACAAGGGAGCACACGCTTTCACCCACGGGTATTTAACCTGATTAAACAGAATTAGCATATCCTGGATCTTTTATTAATATTCTCTCCAGCATGCGCCGTGCTTATGAGATATTTTCTTACCGAGAACCTGACGTGCCGGGGAAGCAGGACGCGGTCCGTGGCACCACGGCTTACAAGCGTCTGTCTTGTTCTCTAAGGTCATTGAGAGACTAGGGTTTCCAAGGTAACGCAACAATAACATATTTCGCGATCACGGTAGCAAACCAAACTCTCTTGCTTTAGGAAGCATCCAAGCCTTTGGCCAAAACAGCGGCCCTTGGGTACTTATATCTCCTATTAACTCATCCTGTGTCAGAGGGGCAATCAGTGCCCGAAACACATCTCTGCGGCTGTCGGTGGCCCTAAGCATATCCTGGTAATAAAGGACGATTGACTTGGTATCATCCAAATATCCATTCATCCCGAGAATGTCTGAGCTTGATGGCAAATGCAGAGGCATGGGGTGTGAAAGTAAACGTAGGGTTAATATATATGGCGTATTGTATAAGATCGTATGGTCTGTATACTAAAGAGGGACATTGCAGGTGAGTTTTACTATTTAACTACCGCTATGTGTGTTTTTTTTAAGGCCAAGAGAAGCTCACCAAGGTTTGGCCTTGGTGAGGGATATCGGAGAGTTGACATGCCCGGTCCCTCTTTGGTGAACAGATCGTAGAGGAGCCTCATGTGGTTGTCGGTGTAAATGTATGTTGGGAGTGCGAATGAGTTCTACCAAAAGGTTATATGCGGCAATAACACTAAATCCGTGGGTTAAAATGTCGAGTTCCTTATACCCGGCTCACGAGGCATTGCCTTTTAAAGTCTAATTAAAGCCATTGTTTTATTAAAGCAGTTCACTCCCAGTTATAATTTGATGTTTTCTGTCGCTATTGCCTCATCTTCGCTGGCTTAGAACTGAGCTGTTCGTCCTGTTTTTGCATGATAAACCCCCGATGTCAGAAAGGATGACTGGACTGTTTTTGAAGTTATGGAACATTTTTTTTGTTAATGTGCCAAACATTGAGACTCCTAAACCAGTGATAATCAAATTATATTTAACAGAGTCCTGGATTTTAGATAAAACTGGAGAATTCTGCCTTGAATTCTAGGTCATTGACTTATCGCAATTGTGAGCTTCCTATAAGTTCTACATGTGTTGGATATTTGCTCTTTAACCATTACTCTCTCATTAATATCCACCCTTCTCCACTATTATAGCTCGTGAAACAATTAGGATGATGGAAGGTACCAGTGCAACCAAAATATTTATCATTGGGCGCATGAACGACCACTCAGTCATTCCCAGATCCACCTAGCTCATTCATGGGATAGATCATCTCGTTTAGGTTCCTGAGCACAAAATCCTTTCCTTTGTTCCCCTATATACCTAAAAGGACTTGCCAACCGCCATCCAGAACCTCATCACTACCTTCTTACCAGCTGAGTGTCCCAGTTTAGATCTTCACAACACTTGGTCTTCCAGAACTACCTGGGAAATGTACCCGAGGTCAAGGATTTACATAGAGGATGATTGGTTGCCGTGTGCGACGCCGGGGCTGGTGGCCGTGTGCCGGGGCTGGTGGCCGTGTGCGGCGCCGGGGCTGGAGGCCGTGTGCAGCGCCGGGGCTAGCTCCTTTATCTTTGGATCATGGCTGTGTTATTTGCGGAGGCTCTGGTCTAGGCGCGGATGAGCTTTAGTAACGGTTGTTTGTGTCGTTACACCCAATTAGTTCCGAGCATTAGTTTGTGTCTCTCCTGCAGGTGAGCTGCTGTTAAGGGTTTTCGGGATTTTACAGCCAAAAATTATGCTTTATTACAGAACAAAGGCAACGACTCCAAGAAACTTGGCCGCCAGACCAATTGAAATAAATTGCCCCCGGGTAGTTTCCATAGACTTCATCTACCGCTTCTTCCCACCACATAATATTCTTCATTCAGAGGAGGAGGACATGCATCTTAATGCACAGCCCATACGTTCTGTAGCTAAAATATAATGATGGCGTTCATAGGCATAACAGTCCTATTTCATGTAGACGCCGTCCTTTTTAATGTAACGTAAACAGACTGAAAGGCGCTATTATCAATGTCCTTCCTTTGTTCTTTGTGTGCTCTCTACAAAATGTGGTTACATTGGACATTCGCCAGTGAATTTTCTTTCTCTCTAAATGGCCCATGCTTCCTCTGCTACCCTTTATATCACATACCGACCCCCTACAGTCATGGCAGCCATTTTTGATCTATACATGTTGATAGTCGCTTTATAGTTTCTAACATATCTTTTCCAATACAGTTTTTACTCCGTGTCAGCAATAATAAGTATTTAAGCGTGATTGGATTCAATATTTTCTGGAAGAACTGCAGTTTTGGTAAATATATTCATGATCGGGGGTTAAACAAAATGTGTCGGTTATCTAGTTATATCGATATTAAAGGTGCGGTTCCACCTATTCTGCGGAACTAGAGTGTAAGCATTAGATACACAATTCCTAGTTAGAGATGTATTTAGATGATAGCTGCCCTAGGTCTGATACCCCACAAGAATGCACAGCGTAAAGGTACAATGGATGCTTGGCTGGTTACCCCGATTGGCTCACAGTAATCTGCCCCACATCTTGTAGAGGAGACAGTTCTGCCCCCCTGACCTGCCCCCTTAGATATAATCAGCTTGGACCAGTATATGTCCGACCGCTTCCGAGAAGTAATACAACAAAAGTTCAACTAAGGTTTATTCCGTTAGCATGCAGGAGCGAAGCACGGCGAACGTTTTGTGTAAGTGGAACGACACCTTTAAGTAAGACGTCCGTAGTTATAACACTTTTTATTTTATTGTGTTTGAGAGCTTGCGATCTTTATGCAGCCGCTTTCAAAATATTCCACCTCTTCCCTACAGAAAATATTAAAAAAAGGCACCCAAATCCTGTAAATAATTGTTTTATTTGTCGTGCTCTGACTCCCAGCCTATTTTCTCTGATCTCGGCACCGCGTGTCACTGAATAGTCCCAGGAATGAATTGGCATTATTCTTATTTATTATTATTATTTTTATTTTTTTTCTAGAAACTCCACCTGCCAGTGTAAACACAATGTTGCAATACAACATAAAATCTGAATTCTTGCAGAAAATCAGCATTGTAGGAAGGCATCGTTTCTACTTTATTTTTATTTATTACAATGTGTGTTTCTTATTCTTTTATATATATATGAGAAAAGCTTAACAGTGCTAATGTTGTAAATGACTATTGATTTTAAATGGAATATCTTCATAGGCGTACAGAGGCCCTTTATCACTCCCATCACTCCTTTAACACTCCTCGCTCTTAACACTCCATCGCTTCTTTAAACACTTCTGGGCTTCCTTTTAACAACTCCCCATGCTCCGTCCTTTATCACTCATCAGCTCCATTATCACTCCGATCACACTGTCATTTCACTACCCATCACTCCACATTATCCTCCATCACTCATTTCACTCCCATCATCAATATATCATCATCACACATCAATTATCCTCAAACAATGCTCCATTTAACATATCCCTCACTCTTATAAAAGCTCCTAATCACTCCTTTAACAATCCTCCCATCACTCCTTTTAACACCTCACACTCTTTTAAGCCTCCATACTCCTTTAACACTCCGAAGATCACTCACTTTAACACACAGCTCCCATTACTCCTTTAACACTCCATCACTCCTTAACTCCCATCACTTCCTTTAACATCCGCATCACTCCTTTATGCACTCCATACTCCTTTATCACTCCTCACTCCTTTATCACTTCATCAACTGTCCTTTATCACTCCCATCACTCTTTTATCACTCCCATCACTCCTTTATCACACTCATCACTCCTGTGTTCCAATGACACGTTGTGTTCGCTGATCCAAGTTTAAGTTTAAAAGGCTAATTGATGGTTAGAAAACCCTTTTGCGATTGTCACAGCCAGAAATGTCCTTGTTTTCCTTTTTCACGGTAGTCTGGCATTAAAATGGTTAAAGGGCATAAAGGTGTAATGCATGTCCGTGTTCGTTAGCTTTATGATTGTTGAAGCCTGACACACCCTGAGGATGGGCGTCCTGCAGCCATGTTGGAATATTCCGTGAATTGGACATTCCAGGGGGTTGCGTAATACGTTTTCCGTATATTCCAGGAACGGCGTGAGTGCTGAGAGGCTGCGTTCAAATCATTGCTGTAAATCATTAATGATTGTAGTATTTCTCTTGCTTTCTTCTGTTTGGGGCGAGGGGCTTTGTTTTGTTTTAGTGCTCTGGATTTCCCAGTTTTCGGTGTCTTTAAGATACAGATCCCGCAGCCGGTAGGATCTCGTAAGAACCCAGAAAGACAAGGACCAAGCGTTAATTACAGGGTTTGCTTCTAGCTGCCTTAATTGGAGAAGCAGAAATGAGATCTTACTATTTTTCTAGCACTTGATGTTCTTTTTGGATGGGTTGTGTACTCTAGAAGTGTCAGTTTAATATTATTATTATTGGGGGGATAGATGGGGTGGATGGCATGTTCACCGCCATCACGCATTTATTTGGGGCAGGTATATCTCTTTCGAGTCCCGATGGTTGTGTGACCCAGTGGGTAGTACGTCTGCTCCATCGCTAGACCACCATGCGGCTTCCCGCCATGACTGTAGCTATGCCGTTTCCCCCCAAATTTCCTTTGCCGTAAAGGGACGCTCCAGCCGTCGCATGTGATCTGATGTATATGAGAGCTCATTGTCCCCTTTACATTTTTGTGTATTCTGTTTTGCAAGGAAGCAGAATCCCTCCGTATGCATTTACCCCCCCCCCAGCTAAATGCCCTGCAAGACATGTGCTTGGCCATAAATATTTTATATACCCTCCTCCAGTGAGTTTCCAACACTGGCTTGGGGCACGCTGTGTACTCGGACCCCCCCTCGTGTACACCTGTGGAAAGTGCTGCTGTTGATCTTAATGGGCAGACTTTCCTGCCATTGATTGGCAGACCATGGACGAGGAGGGCAGCTGCTGCAGCAGGGCTGCCACTTCTATGTCAAGCGAGTGGAATAATCCATATTAAAATACTCATTGCGTTGGTTTGCTGGGGGAATATTCCACATCTAGCTTCCCACCGATAAGCCGTTTGCCGCATGATCTACTTGTGTATACGCAGCGTATAGGCGCATGCACAATGCGGCTCTGTTGGGTGCGGAAGTCTAATATTGAACCTCAAAGCTCTCACTTGCATGAGAATGCAATGATGGGAATTGCAATGAAGTAAAATGTTACGTTTTCCTGTTTACAGAATAAAACATATGCCACGTATACGTATTCAGATCCTACTAGTGAATATACGATGTGTATTAAATAATTATTATCCGGAGTTCAAAGAGTAGAACCCAGCATCAGAAAAGCAGGGCACGCAGAGCGAGTCTTATCTGCCTGCCGCCGCTTTCCTGCCGAACCCGTGTGTGCCGCCGCAGGGAGGTGGCAGGGTTATTGACGATGCTAAATAAAGGCTGGCGCTGACCCCGCCATCTTCTTATTTGTTCTTTCGGGGCCGTCTGCCAAATGTCTCGCATGAATCGGGCGGTAAAGAGCAGTCACCTTGGGAGGAGGCATTAAGGTGATCAGCACACAGGGTGTTAAATGCAGAATGAAGCATTTAATCCTTTATTTTTTATTCCCACATACTCTCCGGGTTAAGCACGGTGCTTGGGTGGCGTTCTTTTCTCTTGAATCTACTGCTGGCAGATGTTATACAATACGGTGTTATACAATTATTGCGGATATTTATCTATAATATGTTATTTAACGTTAAAGAGACTCCCTTCAATGCATATGTCAGCTGTGTGGTCCCTTTACCTTTTTGGGGAATCCCCCCGATATGTATTTGCCCGTTTCCCCCGCTGGAGATGTGCTCAGCTCCTGGTGCGTTATATTCTTACCTCTGGTCTGCTCCAGCGCTGGCTCTTCAAACCTCACAGTTTTTTCCAGACCCCCTGCGCACGCGTGGAAAGCGTTCCCATTCATTTTACTTCAAGCAGCCAATCAGCGGCAAGAATCGGCAGTAAACTGACACTGGGTTATGACTTCTACACAACAAAAGTGACCCTGATGTGATGCAGCATCGCAGGATGTGCCGGAGCCCGCACACAGACCAGCTGCTTCCCACTGCAACCAAGAGCGCCATCAGCTGATGTGACGCAGAATCACCGGATGTGCCGGAGCCCGCACACAG